>JAQPPZ010004210.1:0-135428 GCA_028583015.1 Wollemia nobilis
GGTCATATCCAGATAGGAATGAGAGACCACAGTGTCATCCAATCTTTATTCAATAGGCAGAACCATATATAGGTCATTTTGAATCACTTGTCTAGTATTTTAATAAATGAATAACATTTGTTTTGTCATACCTAAACACTAATCTAGCGTCTTTGCATGCAGCGGGTGAGAAACTGGCTAATCTTTTGGTTGTTTCCAAGACGTCGATGTCTAGAATGTCATTTTTTACATGAATGAAGCTTGATGTGTAAGAAATTGAACGTGACGAGTGATACATCCATTCAAAGAATAAGAACTTCAGTATTAGATGCATTTGAAGACATTGCAATTTGGCAGTTTGTAGAGTATCAATAACTCACTAAACTAGGTTGGAGAGTAAAGAAAAGAACAATGCCAAAAAACTATATAGAGTGAAAATCTCGAAAATGATGTACAATCAAATTCAGAATGGTACCACCATCAAACAATACATCTCTTGCAGACATATGCAAATAATATAAATAATTGAGTGGTAAGCATGAAAGAGGATTGCAAGAAACAGACAAATGAATTTCAATATCGTGAGCACATATTTTTTTCTAGTTTTGATTTCTCTCTCAGACACATATATTTTTCAATTTTTGTCAAACATTTATCCAAGATGTATTGGATCTTGGAGTCTTCAAAACAATTTTTTGTATACCTATCATTATATCTGTGCTAGGATCACTGTTTGTGTATGCATCTCTATTCTGGTAACTCAACCCATTGAAAAACATTGTTGCTCAATGCTAAGCACATGATTGGTTTGTTTCATCTTCAAAAATCCCTCAGAGAAAGGGGACAGCTCTCTTAAGTGGAAGTTCTGAGTTTAAGCCCAGAAGACTTTATTTTGCAAATACTCTAAAGCACCTGGCCTATTTGAATGATGGAATTAGCCCAGTTTATAGTGATCATATGGAAATGAAGAGCATAGGAATGCGTTACTTATGGAATAACAGGTGCCTCATATTTTGGCATTGAGTAGTAAGTCCTTCATAGGGAGACTGATTATACACATCGTGGTTTCCATAAAAAAATGATATCGTGAAAAGAGAGAGTTTATATATGTTTGCAAGTAGAACATGTATTTTGATGTATGGGCGGGCCTGTTGGTTGTGTCTTCATAGACCTGAGGATTTTGGTGAGCATATAATAGCAAGCATGTGTTGTTGCAAATTTGTTATAGCTCACATCATCTGTTCAGGCCATGATCCCTATCTGCAAACTTTTTGCTATATATTGATGAATACAGATATGAATATGTATCTGAATTATGTTAGGGATTTTAATGGCACTTGTAATTTTACTATACAAAGAAGATTCAATGGAGTTGCCAGAATATGCATTAGACCGGGGCCCAAACAGAGATCTCATGTATTTCCTATTTACTTGTATGGTACCAGGTAGCTCTGAACTGAAATAGTTTATGAATAAATGCTATATTTCTGTATAAATGGCCGATTTGTCCAAGAATGGGTTATAAGAGATTTAGATGTCCTAGAATCAGGAGTATAATGCAAATATCAAAGCCTTATGCAAATATCTGCATTAGGGGTCTTAAAAATGAAAAACGTTTCTGAGTTCTTATAAGCACTTGGAAGAATATATCTCACAGCACAGGCTTCAAGAGGCAGTAGTCTTTAAGCTTGTGTTCCTACCAAACATGTGGTGCAATTGAGAACAGTTACTGATGTGCAAGACTTGCATATTTTAATCTTTATGCACAAGAGTACAAATCTTAATGTTCTTTCTTTTCTCACTCTTGAAAGTTTCTTTATTTTAGAGACTAGGAAGTTTTTAGCCCTTTAATAGTTATGTATTAATAAAACAATTCAATAGTCCTATCGACATAGTCTAATGTAATTGCTTGTATGATTGCCTTGCTATGTGGGTGTGAGTGCTTATTTGGGTTCATCACTTTTAAAATTTGGTTTCGTCAAGGTGTTAGAGTGAAACCCTTTTAATTACCCTACCCCCACATCTGCAGACATTTCACAGTGATATGTGGGTGTAGACATACATACATATACATCCATACATACACTAACAACAGTAAGACACACATTCTGCAAATAAAGTTCAATATACTGATATGGATTCCATGGTCAATTGTTTGAAGAGTTCAATCTTAGTCCATAGAATCTTCTGTTCCTTGAAATAGATGGGTAAAGAACTGAAATTTATAGTGAATGCCTCCTGAAGAATACCTTTAAGGCATCTTATCACACTCATTAACAGGCAATAGTTAATGCTATACCAATGCTTTATCTTTAGAATGCTCCCGGTTTTGGAGAGTGGGGTCAGTTACTTCTAGTTATTATTAAAGTGAAGAACATTTTGACATCCTCTAGAATAAGATCAATTTGATATATAGGACAATTTGGACCCTTGCCTTATCTGTGTCCTATGTAAATCTGATATTTATCTGAGTATTGGTGTCACAGTGATATTTATCAGATCAGGTACTCGGGAAATTTTGTGTCATATGTGAACAAGGCAAGGATATGGCTATATTCCTTTGTGTCAGTCCTTCGGAAAAACTGTTGTTCCATTATCAAATGTTCTTTTGTTCAGGAACAGATTGTTGCAATAGGAATCCTTTCTGTTTGTCTCATACATTTTATTTACATATTTCCAAAGACGTAGGCATAAACCAAAATTTGATTTTGGTAAAGTAGTGTAATAAGAAAGGGAATAATTTCAGTAATGTGAAATAAGATTATATTTCATTATTTCAGAACTATTCTGTCTTGCAGGGTTCTAATTTTGCAAGGTTGAAGCTATTTTTAATTTATTTGCTGACTTCTTCCTTTTTTCATGCCAGCTCTGGGTAATCAATTTAGATGTTTCATACGTCATGGTTCAGAAGACACCACCGTTGAAACTGTTGCAAGTCTTTTGATACTCATTTCTCAAAAAGTAGCAAGGCTTGCAGAATCTAGGTCTCGGCAAATTATACCTTAATTTTTATCATTCCTTGGTTATGCTAACCTGGATATTGTAAGGTATTCTTTAATATTGCAGTTGTCTACTTGACATAGCAATCGCGGTGATCAGTTTTAGTTATTGAATAGTGTTTGATTTTAAAATTTTTACTATGCAGTGTTAAAGACTATGATGAGAACCTACATATGGGCAAGGAGTGGAAAGACATTCTCAAGGAATGGTTGATTTTGATAGAGAACATGAAAAACCCTAGATCATTTTTTAAAGGACATTTTCTGAAGGAAACCTTGATCAACAGGTGGGTTTTGCATATTTATCTTCTTGGGGTAAGCTCTAGGACATCATTCTTTGTGTTAAAAATACATTTATTTGTTCAATCGATCTAAGAAAATGAAAGTGAACTTGTCTGAGCCTCCTATACTATCCTTTCATCCCTTTTTGTATAGGTTTGACAGTTTTGAGTTCATGCCTTTTTGAGTTGCAACATTTCAATTGATTCTAGATGTAGGAGTTGAATGTCTGTCTGTTTCCTGCCTTGGTTATGCTCTCTGCCATGTAAATCGGAGTCCTTATTGCTAGGCTGAAATATGTATTGGATTCAACTTTTGGTAAAGTATGCAAAACTACTGTTAATTACCCTTGCATAGTTAATATTATGCACTAATTCACATGAAATGCTTCTTGGGATCCTCATTTTGTAGGCTTCTAGAGGAAAATGATCCTGATATTCAGCTTAAAGTTTTTCAGTTTCTGTTGAACTGGAAAGATGGTTTTCTTCTTCCATATGATGAACATGTAAAGAATTTAATTTCTTCAAGGACCTTACGTGAAGAAGTAACCACAAGGAGCCTGTCCAAAGAAAAGCAACAGATTCAAGATTATCATAGGGAAGGATTGATCCCTATAATTATACGTATATTAATATCAAAGGTCAAAAATATCAAGGCTGTTTCTTCAAGAAAAGTAAGTGTTACTGGATTGAAGCAAAATGTATTTAGCCATTTTGACAAATTTATGGATATTTTTTGTTTTTCTAAGTGACTATTTTGAAATAATGTATGATGATGCTTAATATATTCTTTTTCTACCAGTCTACAGGTGCTCTTCAAAGAAAGGCGGGTCTTTGGTTTTTTGCGCATCTTGAAGTGAATGAGTTGGCTTTATTTTTCAGTTTACTTCTAAATCCTTTCCATAGTGCATTCCTTGAGGAGCATGCTTCAATCCGTGGATCAAAGTATTCCTGGGATATTGCTATTGAACAAGGTCCAACATGGAATTTTGTTCATTGGAGTAGCACAGAAAGGGTAGCTGCTCTTCCATACAAAAAAAAGTCAGGTATTTTGCATGTACTGAAAGATAATTTAGAGACCTACAGTGAAGGGCAAGTGATCCCTTATCTTGTTCCCCTGTTAGCATTTGTTCTTCGTATATTAGAATCCTGTGCACTGCATCTGAAAAATAAGAATGATGCCATGTTCAGCTGCAATAATGAACAAGGTAGTGAGGCTGCTGCTGAATCTGAGGTGCCTGATGTGGGAATGCAAGATAATGCAAGCGAGACACATATAAGTGGGGGACAAAAGCAACCTGACTTTATGGTTTCAGATGGTACATTGGAGAAACAGGATGCTACATCAGTGTCATTAGTATTTGCTGTGAATGGGCCCCAAATTAAAAGTGCAACTATGAGTTCAGAGAGGAAAGATAAAAACCCGTTGTCAGTTCTTGCTGAAATGAAAGACTTGAGATCTTTATGTCTAAAGGTCATTGCTATTGTGTTGAATAAGTATGACTCATTTGATTTTGGTTCAGTGTTTTGGGATATATATTTTACAGCAATCAAACCATTGGTTGATAAATTTAGACAAGAAGGTAGCAGCAGTGACACACCTAGCTCACTGTTTACTTGTTTTCTAGCAATGAGTGAAAGCAGCCATGATTTTAGCTGTTCTGAGTTTCATTGAGAACCTTCTTAATTTGGATGATGGAAATGATGAAGATCAAGATAAAGGTCTTCTAAAATATATTCTTTTACCCCATCTTGATATTCTTTTCACAAGTATGCAGAATTTGGTTCAACCATGTCGTGAGAATAAAAGGTATAATTAAGATTGTGCTCTTTTGCATTCATAGCAGATTAATTGTTTTTCATTTATGTTTATTGTTTTTTTCTTTTTAAACTGCTTTTTGCCTATCAGATTTTACTTTTTCCCTCAATCTGAAGAAGATGCATGCCTTGGTAATTTTATGTAATGTGGGTTTTCAAGAGTTTTCAGAGGCTTCTTCAGCTGACTTCCTTTGTTTAGTCATTTGTTGTGTTTCATTCTAACTACTATACATAATATTATTGAAGTTCCTGATGGTTTTTACTGTATATATAGTCCATTAGTCCCACATTAAATAAGATTATGTTTCATCTAAATGTTCAAATAAAGGTAATATATGTCTTATCTTTGTGTCATTCCATCTTCCAAAATAGGGATCCTTTGTGTATTCTGCATGTCTTACCATCTTGTATTTGACTCCTGATATTTTTTAGTTTAAAAATGCCATATTATTATTGTATACCATCCAAGGAAAAGGTTATCTTTTTATATTCTCATCGATGGAAATGCTAAGTATCCTATTTGAATCACTCAAGCAGCTTTAATGTCAACTAAATGACTAGTCTAGTCATAACTCATTGCAACGAAGTGTCTAAAGCAGCTCTAATACTACAAAGGTGGTGTCAAAGCTCTGAATTCATTGATTTGTAAAAATGTATTAATGGAAGCAAGTGTGAGATCTTTTCAGCCATTCTCATGTTCATGCCTATGATTTGTTCTTAACATCAACATTTGCCATTACCAAGTGAAATTGTTACAGATTCCTGGTTTGCCCTACATCCTTCTTTGCTCCCAATTCTGAATGGTCCAATTATTCAGGTTTCAGTGAGATTATGGGAAGGCTGGTGTTTGGTCCCATTTTTGGGGATGACTGTCGGATGACAGATTTTTATTTAAGCATGAATACATAACATTATGCTAGCTAAGAACTAAAATATCATCATAGGCTCAAATTTCAGAAGTGATAAGATAACTACAATTGACATACATTGACAAATTTTAAAACCATAGGTATGCATCAAAATTTGAAGTTTAAAACCGTAAGACTAAGAGTTAAGACTAAACTTCAGATATAGTTTAAATGTCCAATACATAATCAAAAAATTGCAAAAAATAAATCATATGAAATATGAAGAGCCTTCAACCCTTTTCTCTCCTTGCTGCCATTTAGTTCTCTCCCTTTTTTTTTCTTCCTTTTTATGTCATAAAGGCAGTCTGTTGTTCAGGACAAGTAGGTGTCCCTAGGATGGTGAAGGGGAATTTTGGCACCTCTAAGAGTTCTTGGTGGTGACATCTGGGGTAAACCCCCTTTCGGGGGTAGTCGGCCACCTTTCAAGACGTTTGGGGGATGGCCTGTTTTGATTTGCCCTTGTTCGAGGGTCCTTGACATGTCGGGGATGGTGATACAGGGCCTCGGAGGGTTTGGGATACATCCTCATAGAATATAGGATCTCACCCTTCCCAAATTTGAGTTACAAACTAGATCAATGCAGCCACACCATTACTTCTAGAGGTACAATCGCCTTGTTGATTTTAAGATGATAAGTTGTGTTGAACCTTTGTTGTGTTGCACATAGTTTGATGAAATTCCTTTCCTAATAGAGACTATGTCATTCTTGATCATTCAATTTGGATGCTATTGGTGGCCTTATAGAGGCTGTGAAGTTTATTCTTCTTTGATATCATATAGTGAATAGAGGTGTTTCAACAAGATTTTGGAGCATTGAAAAGGGACGGCTTCAGTTTGAATAGAGACTGTGTTGTTTAGCCTATTTGAAATTCTCAATCCAGTCTTTGAATCTACCCATTTTGTGCTCTTATCAGCTTATACTAAAAATTGAAAATTGTAAGTAATATTTCATCCCCATCTCTTCTCACATAGTTTAACTTATTTTCATAGTACTTTTTGGTCACTACAATGTATTGTAACACCTTGTCAATGAGTCCGATTGGCCTGCTTTAGTCATCCGTGGACATTAATAGAATTGTCTTATCTCACATATGAAATTTGACTCCTAAAAAGATATACAGTTTTATTTAATCCCCTATTTTTTACGACAGTTTATTTACTAATGTATTGTATGATGATTGATCATGAGCTATAGTGTGGTCCCATCCTGATGATTCTAAGCTAGGAGCTCGCTTGTATCGGTTTTTTGAGGAGGGTGACACTGTCATAGGGGAAATTTCGGTCATAGAAAGACAAAAGAAGTGCACTCTGGCTGGTAGTACAAATATGTCATTGACGAAAATTGTCTCCCATGGTTGAACAACATTAAGATATATATATATTTGTCCTAGGTAGCCTATAGCTTACTATTTGACTTGTTGTCCATGGGTAGGTGAGGGTTGTCCATCCTTTGCATTGGTTGTCATTCTCCACTATAGTCAATCTTATGTGCATAAGCAAAACCACATGTTGGGACTTGGTTTCCTAAAGGAGGGTTGCATAAGGAAAATCATGTGTTGGGTCTTAGAATCCTAAACGAAGGTTGCATGCATAGCAATAGGCTTTTGTGTCTATTGACAGGGGATTCCTTGTCGGTTAAGTTGAATAATTGTTATTCTTATGAATCTTATGTACATGTAAGGGCAATGCTTATGGTCCTCTTAAAATACAATGTACATCAAACCTATACGTACTTATTTTTGAACTATGAGGTTAGTAAACTTAAAATGGCTTAGGCCTTTTGAGGTTGGTCTCCTTTGAAAGCTCTGTTGGGCAGATCCATACTGTTGTTTAGAAGATTTGTTGCAGGAAACACCTAGGGTGTCTTCGTTTTCCTGTTTAGGAAACTTGAAAACTTGGAAAATCATTGTCTTGACTTCCATCGTTTCTTGGCGTTTCTAAGGTTTGTTCCTAACATTTCCAAGGATGTTTCTATTGTTTCTTGTAATTTTGAGCCAAAGAGAAAGTTTAGAGTTGAGGTTTGTAGAGGTTTCATGGGTATTGCATGAGGTCCACATGGGCTGTACTTGACCCACTTTAAAAAAGTTCAAGTTACTATACAAAAATATCTATGATGATGAAAAAGTGAAGAAAAATGTTAAGTTGAAAATAATGATAGGTTGGAATCAATGAAGCAGAAAATCTAGAACTAGTAGTAAGCTCTTCAATGAAAGAAAAAAAAATTAGAACACATGGGTTTACTCGCTTGTGAAGCGAGACGATGCAAAGGATCTAGTTCTTTTTGCACTCTAATAGGTAACTCGTATTATGCAAAAAGGAATGGTACACAAGAGGTAAAATAAAAGTTGGGATGTGGATCCTTAAAATCTTGACTTAGATATTTTCATGGTTGCACCTACTCTTGAAGATGATGGTAGTCCTTTTCATGCACCTGATAGGGTTTTAGCGCTTTGGGTCTTATTTCAGTTTTGATACTGATTTTGATGAATCTGAAGATTAAGAATCAAGTTTATAGTGTATCCATGTAGTTTAGTTTTGTACGACATGTATAGCCTTATCTATAAAATTAACCTTTGACATTTGTTTTCAACTGGTTATGTGGGATTGAAACGGGCCCCGCCCATGTTACATCATCACCATGTAACTGTGGTATTTCATTGCCCTGTTAGAAAAATCTCCGAGAACTTGCGATTTTTTGCGACCCAATGTGGAAGCATGGGGTTAAGGGAAACTTAATGAATCGAGTGTTTTGTGAACACTACGACAAGGAAATTCAAGGAGACATTCATTGCCTTAAATACCATGTGCTTGGGCAACCCGGACATGATGTGCATGCTACTTGTTGGAACAATTTATTGCGTCCATAGGGTTGAGTTGTTATGCTACAAGAATTTGTTTGAAACCAACGAGCTATTACAGGCTTTGGTCAACCTGCCTCTTTATTTTGGTATAATATGTATTGCTAATATTTAAAAAGAACCAAAACGGGTAAGGAAACCCTAGTGATAAATTTAAGATATTACAAGTTTAAGCACTCCAGATTTTAGTTATACACTACTTATATTAAAATTGATCAAGCATTGACAACAACTCTAATTCTGTCTTATATGTATACTGGTGCCTAGATTCATTGGGTTGTTATAGCAATTTTAACAACGCTTATCAAATGAACAAAGAGAATGGAGAAAGAAATTGGCACTATTAAACTCATTCAAATATCGTAATAAATCTAATAGTTAACCAACAAGAGAAATGTTCATAACACATTCAAATAATGTAATCTGCTATGAAGTCACACACAATTGAAGACAAAAAGTATGATAGAATCAAAGCCCAAAATTGTATTAATTTTTCCAAATGAATTACATGTTAAGTTGGCATAATGCCATTAAACTCTGTTAAAAGCTCTAATACAATGAAAAATCCTAGCTGAAATTATGTAACATGACTTCTTCAACTCTCTCGTTCCAATATGATAACAGGAAAAGCCTATGGATCTCAGGTTCAAAGCTCTAGGAAAATCCAATTTCTTGAACTCTATTCTATCACACCTGCACAGTATAGGGGAAGAGCAAAGGATGAGACAGAAAAAGACACACAGGGGATACAACAACAAAACTACTAGGCAAGTATACCTCTTAGCAAGAATTTGCTATCTCTAAAGCTTGATGTCGATTCTGATTGTGTATGCTTCTTTTATAGCCTTTGGTCTTTGATTCAATTATTTTTGGCCTCATGTGGGCCTTACACTTGTCACCATCTGGTTTGATCCTTCAAATATTGTACAGTTGTACTCCATTATCCCCTTTTGCTTGTATTGTATACTCTGCTAGGAATTTAATTTGACTGTTTTTTTATTAACCAGTTATCTTAGTTCTTTTAGTGCTCTTTATTTCTTCTTCTAGATGCATGTTTAGCTTCAACTGTAGACCCCGTACTATAGTTTCTTTCATTTTTTTATTCTACTGAAGTTCCCTAATTTGTTTCTCAATGAGCCTCCATGCATCAGTATGAAAGGTTATAACAAACCTTACTATGTTCATTTCTTGTAGGATCCTGTTTTTCTGTATGTTGATGAAGACTTTATTTTTTCATAGATAGTAACCAAGGTATCTACAATGTTGATAAAAAAGGTAGATTGTATGGCCATCTCTTTCTCATCATCAGGTTCACAATCAAACTCCTCAACCTTGTTCATGATGAGGTCTTCTATGTTAGCAGTTTCTAGGAACTCTTCCAATGATAATCCAATCTTTGAAATATTTTCTTTTATGTTATCCAACAAAAAATACATTTTTGCTGCATTGTTGTATCACCTCCCCAAGTTCACCTCAAACATTGATGTCTTCATGAATTCCAGATTATTTTTAATCTCAGAACCATCTTCCAAGAATACTTATTCTGCATCTCATTTAACCCTGTGTTCTCTTAAGATGTCCCCAAAGCCACCTGCTTTCCTCATATTCATTTGTATCACTGATGGAATTGGTACTACTTTGTCATTAATCTTCAATGAGTTGGGAATGGCTTGAGGTGCTAACTTCTTCACACTAGTAAGGGCTAGCAACTGATCAGAAATAGGAACTGCAGCTTGTTTTTTTGAAGTTGCAAGCTCTTGGGAAGATACTGTGGCAATTTCCTTCCCTTTCACTGTACCAGACCTTGTAGGATTTTCTTGTGAAGTGTTGGGTTGCCTCTATTCTGAGGTGAGGGCTTTTAGGGACTTGAATTTTTTGCTCTACTATATCTACCATACTCATCGTAACCTCCATTTGATCGATGCCCTGCTCTTTTATGATTTCCAATAAAGCATCTTCCCAGATTGCTGGGGTGGAGGTAGTAAAAATAGGGGCTGCTAAATCCACAAAAATCCTCCTTACTAATTCCAACTCGGGGGGGTAGTCGTACAACCTGTGAATTTGTGAATTACCTTTGTGTTCATAGGGGAACTTCTCCCATACATTGCATAAATATTCCCCCTTCTCTATGGCTTCTAAAAGTGCTTCCTCGTACTGGTCCTTCCTGTGTTCGACCCAGGCATAGTTGTGAGCTATCATCTGTCTGTATTTTCCAGCAGGGTCATAGTGCCTCCAAGTTTTCCTCGAAGTCCAAGTTTTTTTTAAATCATACATGCCCTTGAACAAGGCTGGATACCCTACAAAGATGTAATATCCAAATTTGCAAGGAACGTTGAGCCAAGGGACTTGACCATGCTTCTTTGCTTATCTCATCTTGGCTTCTTCTGCAATTTGCTTCTTCTACAACTTGTCTCACCAGTTCCAGGGCAGCAAGAGAGAAGGGGCAGTACATAGGTAACATCTTAGGGGGAATTTTGGCCCCATAAAGCCTAATGTACGTGAAGCCTTCTAAGAAGTAGTCCCCTATTTCTTTTTCATTGAGGAAAATTTTGAATCCAGGTCCTAATCTCTCAGGGAGGTCGCTTGTCAGGATCTAGTGAATTTTTAGCATGAAATTATCACAAAACCAACCCAAGTGAGTGCGTCCTTCGTGTATCCTCCAAAACCTATTTTGAATATAAGGACTCTCAGTGACCCCTATCCTACTTTTACTTTTATCTCCTAATTGCCCAGCTAACAGGTGCATGAGAATTAAGTAGTGGGAGAATCGGGGCATCTGTTTCCTTTGCTCCAAGACTAGTCATATTTTTTAATTCTGTCAATTGTGTATGCATTTTTCTGCTCAACTCTTCTTCCCAAGCATAGATGGGGATTTATATTTCTATTACTTTGTGTTACTAGATACAAGATATCCTTCCATACCACATTGAGTTCTTGTACCCCCAAAATGATGTTAATCATGTCATAAAAATCCCTGACCCAGGGTTTGAATGTTGTTTTTCTAATTGGGAAATTAACTTGTACATTCTCATATGTATCAAAAAGCATTTTGAACAATTCTAAATCAGTTAACCTATGAGACTGTCTTTCAATTACCTGGCGGATAAGCAATGTGTTCGAAGGCGTCAAGTTGAAGACTTTCTTGATGTACTTGGGCACGATGTTGAACACTGGTTGGTTTTTGTTGTCTTGAAAGGTTCTAGTGTTCTCGTCGTAGGCTACTGATAGCAATACCATTAGTTCCTAGAGTAGTATACTCTAGGACATCAATTTCCTCACATTGCTTGTCCATCTATTTGCTCCTGGGAGCGCCATTGTTTTATGATTTCTTCGCTTTGTGGAACAAATCTGCCAACAACCACGGGGAGCGTTGCATGTTTTCCAATGTAGGTGCAAAACTCTGAATACACGTATTTTCAATCTCGTATTGTTGGGCCAGTGTGAGCTACTTGTTTTACCCATACTTTTTGAGAAATCGTAGATTCCCATCGCAACAATACCTTCTTTAGGAAGTTGAGCGTATGGTGTCTGGTTTGTGACGAATTTTACCACCTCTTGGGTGTATTTAGGCGTGAAGGTACTTCCCCAGGTGACCATTCTGCTCGTAAAAAGTACTTCAGCTCATTGGAACACACTCGTCTGAGTTCTCTCTAACTCTTTGCTCGTCCACACTAGTTCTTCACTCTGAGATAACCAGGATGGTAGTGGTATTTGAGAGTGGGGGTTTAAGTAATTGAGGGTGGAGTGGCTTCATTGTCTTCACATAGAGTGTTATTAACTACCTTTTGAATTTGACCAATGAATGCTTATCGTTGCGTTGTTTCTAAAATTGGGTAGTTATGTATATGATATTCCTCGACCTGTACATCTACGATGGACTTTGGTTTGTGTACTTCTAGTTATTTATAGTGATCTCATTGGTCGTTGGGTCGCGCCACTGTCTGACATGGTATTTAGAACGTGGTGGTAGTAGCCTTCGTGGGAAGTTCATTGTAATCATTCGGCCACCTTAGTCCTGTAAAAGAGTTAGCTCAAACATGTACCGTTAAAAGTGGTAATCTTTCTGGGCGCTGGGTGTATATTTGATCATGGAGGTGCGCGCTCGTCAAGATTTCCCAACCTGCACGTTGGTTAGCCTAGAGGAAGAATATACAGTGACTGGGTTATCTTAGCCTAAGTTTGAGTATTTAAAATTAATCAGGGCTTAATCAACACTTAAGATGTCTTATCCATAACACTTACCCTTGCATCAAATATAACGCTCACTCCATCAAATATAATGCTCACTATTAGATCTTGTTTGCTTTGAATGCTACCATTAATATCCCAGAACCTGCGTGGTTGTTAGTACAATGATATAATAAACACATGATAAATCACTTAGGTTGGCGAGCATTAAGGTCATAAATCTTAGGTTAGCAGCAGTTTGATTAAAATACTTAGGCCAAACACTTCATAATCATCGGCATGGTCTTATAATTAATTAATGCATTAAACCTCATATAATCTTGGTTTATCAAGGTTAATCGACGATTACAACTTTAATAATTCCATTAAACTACATGCACCTTATAAACTGATCAACTTCCCATGCGCTCACTGTTAGATCAAATTATGGATGCACGCACCTGTTGGATCCTTTAGATACGTGCAAAAGTTAGCAGGATGAAAAGGGGAGAATTAACAATGTATTATACCCTCATTAATCATGATTATGCATTGAGCTTAGTTCTAATAATACCTTTTAATTAATAATCCGACCAAAAACTTGGCATAATTAACCTTCGGGCGCTTTGGGAAAGCACCGTCGTTGGATATTGGTGGGATCGAGCACTGCCATCGGATCAACTGGAGATGTGTGCCTTATATCCCAAGGGGTAAAATTAATATACGCTTTAGATCCTTGCTAATCGTGTGAGCTCCGAATTAATCATACTTTGACCTTGGTTTCCATTCGATGATTAAATTTCGTTAACACCCGATCATTTCGGTGAGTGCGCTATCGTTAGATCTGATGAGGATCGAGCACTGTCGTCAAAATATGGGAGATGCAAACAATTTATCCGCTACTTAGACTGGTGTTTCAATGATCGGTCAACTTCCTGCATGCATTGTCATCGAATCAACTGAGGATTGAGCGCGACCATTGATATCTCTTGATCTGCAAAATTATTAACTAAAGGGGTGCATATTCTTAACTTAAAAACCTTTTACATAATCGTTGATTACCAAAAGGGAGAAATGATTAGCAACATATTAATATCCTTATTTAATCAAGCTTATCAGAAGCCAACATGATTTAATTAAGAATTAATTATCAGGTGCTAATAGGCTTATGACATAATTTTTTCCTTACGCCTTGGTAATCTTTTAAAAGCGGTGATTAATGAAGGGGAAATATTAGCAACGTATTAAGACCCTCATTAATCATGCTTATCGGAAGCTAATGAAGTTTAATTAAATTTTAATCTTTAAGCGCTTAAACCTTCCAACACTAAAGATGGTTAGTCTGAGTGGCGCGCGACCGTCGGATCTTATCAAGATGAAGCGCAACCGCTCAGATCTAGGGAGGTGCACACATTTTAATTATCGAATTTAATAAGGTGGATGACCTTAAACTTGTGTTTAATCAATTGATTATTAATATTAAGCTCATATTTATCCTTTAATAAAGTTGTCAGTTAACCTTGGTTACTCGTAGTGAACGCGCATCCATCAAATCAAGATGGAGTGTTGCCCTTGGATGCTTTAAACCTGCTCATTGTTTTATTATGGGGGCACATGACCCTTGGTTAATTTAGGCTAAACTTAGGTTATGACCATTGTTGACTTTAGCTTTTAAGGATTGAACAAATTAGAGGGCGCGCTTCCGTTGGATTAAACATGGTTTGGGCGTTGTCGTCTAGATCTTCAAACTCACACGATTTTTAACCAAAGGGGACACATAACCCTTACTTTGGACTTAATTAATTTGATAACATGGAACCTTTTGTTATAATATTTTTGACCATGTAATATTATTGACTCGTTTGATTTTACCTTCAGGTTGATTATGAAAACGCATCCATACACGTGCATCCATCCAGATCGAAGGAGTTGCTCGACTTTTACCACGAAGAGGGCACATACCCTCAATTGGCCTTTTGATTTCTTAATCTAAACCTTAGGATTATTCCTTATCACTTAGGACCTAATGTTTCGATTTATTTTCTTTTAAGGACCAAAGGACTTAGGGGGATTTTTTAAATGAACGTTTGATCACCTATGTTTTATAAGCTCTTTGATTATCAGGTAAGGTCAATGATCACTTTATTAATGGCTAGTGGGTATTTTAAATCAACAATTAAGGTTATGGCTTTAATTTTGATTCAGATGAACGTTTTCAAATGGCTCGTAAGGGTCAAAAATTAAAAACCAATTTTTTAGAAGCGAATGCAATAGAGAACAATAATTTTGGGCGAAGGATTTGAAAATAAAAATTTTAAATTTGGAGGTATCTGATGTTGAGTCAATTTTGGCTCCAACATAGGCTCTAACTGGGACAATGTGTTGAAAACCTAAGGTACTTGAGAATCCAAAATCTCCTAGTTTTATTGAAATCTTTGGACAGAATCATAAACCATAAAACCTGATTAGAAAATTAAAACCTAAAAATTTCAAACAAGAAAGATACAATAAAGTAACAATAAACATGATATCAAAGCAATAGAGTACCCAAAAAATCTTATTTTCCTCAGTTAATTTGGATCAAAGGATCAAAATTTTAAGATCATATGAGGTTTTAAAAATATTGTTATGATTGTTCAGCAAAGTCCTAGGATATGATTATACATAATGCATCAAAGTCAATTGTTCCATCGTGCCTTGGCCTAAGTGTGTGCTAGTGCATTCATTCTTGACTCTTGGGTCTTATAGAACTTCATCATGTTTTGGAAAATGGTATGATGAGGCCAAGCCTCATCCATGAACACTTTTTGATACATTTTAACTATTTGAATTACCCTTTTTACTATGATTTTTATGTTAATTATGGGAAAAATGCATTATATAATGATGTTTGCATATTCTGAAATGACAAAGTGCATATACTTTGTTTTACTATTTTTATTGCAATTTCACCTATTTTTTAGTTAATTAATCAGTTTATAGTAATTCAGACCTTGTTTTTGGTAATATTGTGTTCTTTTGGTTAAACTAATTCAAATGGAAAAGGGCACTAAGAATTTGTCCACTGTAGCTAACTGTGCAGGAAAACAGGTCATAATCGTGATGAGTTCCAACCAGCTGTACATATACAACAAGGCTTGGAATTAGTCACTCCAGCACATGCCACCAATGCAGAAGGGTGTGCAAGAGAGAGGAGAAGTCAACACGTTACTCCCTACGCGTTTGGACCACAGATCAACAACAATCAGTCACCTGCCTGTTGTTCCGGAGCAGTGCAGGAATAAGCGGCACAAGAATAGGGAATAGCGCAGGAACAACTGAAAGTGGTCAAAAAGAGATAAACCGATGGAGGAAATTATTGGAAATTGAACAGGAGGTTGTCCCAACTCATCTTAATGTGATTTCCTCAACAAATGCAGCCCAAAAATAATAAATGAATAAAGTTTTGACAAAGTAAATTCCTGTAGTCTAGGAAATAGTTATGTAATCAGTTGTAAATCCCTACAAAGTAGTAACCAAGCATATCAGTATTATCTTATAAATAATAAAGCTCCCATATGGTCAAGCATATAGACATATAGATAGATAGGCAATAGAATACTGAAAATTAGCATAGAGTGAATTTTTCCTGTAGTAGAACAGTAATTTGCAGGTTTTTCCTGCATTACTATAATGCATTTTTAGATTGAATAAAAAGGTGCAATCTTCAGTTTTCAATTGGCATGTTGAGGTTGATGATTAACAGCTAGATTCTCTTAGGATAAACTCATCACCTTCTTCTGGTTCTGGAAGCAAGGGCCACTTGCAGGCCAGAGGAAGGCAGTTCCTAATAGAATTTCTTCGTTGAATTCTTGCTACGAGAGTTAGCAGAATTCTACCAGTTTTCATTTCTTTAGTAGTTTTCAATATAGTTTTCAGCAGTGGACATCATTTTCTGTATTTACAACAATTCCCAGATATTTTGTCATTTTGCAGTTTTACGGTAATTGTTGATTCAATTTTGCATTACACAACAATTTCCAGATATCTTGTCATTTTGCAATTTGGCAGTTTTTGTTGATTTAGTATTGCAGTAGTTGAAATTCTATTTTGACATTCTCTAGTTGATTTACTTTCATGCAAGAGTGTGTGTGTTTTAAATTCTACACTTTACTTTTCTGTCATTTCAATTTAGCAACATTTCATTTTCTGTCATTTCTAGATTCTGTAATTTCATTTCCTACAATTTTGTTTCTGCAAAAGTAAATAGGAGTTAATTTCAATTCTTAGGAGTTAAAGGTCACAACAAAACCCCCAAATGCTAACTGATCCACCAATAAAACCTGTTCTTGGATAAACTGAACCTGCAACTATGAAACTTCCTATCGTATACAGCCTCTGGACACCGCCTTGGATTAACACACATAATGATTAAATGATGAATGATCAATGAACCTCATCATTTTTGGCGCCGTTGTCGGGGAACAAACGGTGTTGTTAGGAAAAGTGACACAGGTCAAGAATTGTGTTACAATTTTTGAAATATTGTATTTCAGTTTATTTATTGAATAGGCATGAATGCATAGGCCAAGAGACGAAAGAGGGAGGTTTATCAGAACTAGTTCTGAACCACCAAGGCGTTCTTCATGATCAGATGAAGAATTGCCAGAGCAAGAAATACCTTCTTCACTAACTGAAGCTTTGGATAGATTAGAACAAGAACTTTTGGTAGCACTTTCTACTAAACATTCCCTTGAGACTAAACCATCCACATCAAACTCAAAGAAAATAACTATGGTAGCAACAACAGCACCACCAGGTGGGTATGTTGATGATCCTCCTAGGACTTTTGAATATCCCATACAGTTGGATCCAGCTCTAGATGCTCCCATGAAAACTATTTCTCCATCCATATTGCCAATTTTTAGGGGAACTATTTCAGAAGATCCTAATCAATTTCTGTTTGAATTCAAAGTGTTATGTCAGACTTATGACTACATAAATGATAATCAAAAATTGAAATTATTTCCTTCTACGCTTAAGGATGTTGCTCTCCGATGGTTTATGAGTAATCTTGAACCTAATTCAATCCATACTTGGGATGACATGGAGACTGCATTCTTACATAAATATCAGGATTACTGTCGAGTACGAAACATAAAATATGAGTTGTTTCGGATCAAGCAAGAAGAAGAAGAGAGTTTAGAGGATTACCTTGATCGCTTTGCTTTTGTCCAAAAGAGATGTGGTCCTGTAGAACCCGATTTCTTAAAGCCTATCTTCTTAAGAGGATTGCAGGATGAATCTAGGGAAGTGTTAGATTTAATGGGAAAAGGAGACATAGATCAACTTGACCTTGAAGATATTGTGGAGTTATGTAGAAACTATTCCCGTACTCACCATCGAAGAAAGAAAAGGAATTCTGGCAATAATGACATAAAGGAGTTGATGGAGGAAATGGCTAATTTAAAAACTGATATCCTTGTTCAACTTAATTCTGCATTAGGTGAGAGAAACATAAAATCCAATTCTACACCACCTTTGGCAATTTATTTCCCGAGATGCAGGAATAAGTATGCCTTGCAGGATTGCCCTTTAAACAAAACTTCTATTTGTGGAATTTGTTCCAAGGAACATTCAATAGATAGATGTCCTTTATTGCCTCATCTAAAATCTGCCTTAGGCACCCAAACAAAAGAACTTAATGATATTGGGCAGAGATTCGATGGTGGCTATACACAATATCCCAATGCTCCTCAGTTTCCAAACTGGGGACAATCTCCTTGGAATATGAACATGCCATGGGGACATGCAAAAGTCCCTGCACACCCTTGGAACCAACCTTGGACAACTCCTCCAGATTGGTCACATCCTGGATGGATGAACCCACATTGGAATGCAACTCATCCATAGTGGACACAGCAAGGACATAGATGGGGACAACAATATCACCATATCAAGGACAACAAAGGTATCAAGGACATGCTCAAAACTTGCTGCCAGCACCTAATCCAAATTTTTAGGGAAGAACACAACATCAACAAACGCAACCAGTGAAACAACCTCCACTCCCAGCTCAACCTATGACTAACCCAAATAATACCAGACAAACAACCCCTGTTTATGAGGCTGAGTCCGAAGACTCTGCTGTAGTTCATGTACTTGATCGTAGTAACATCCAACTGCGTTTAGGGAAGGTTTTACCTGAACCTGTTCCACCCACCATTGAAGAAATAAGTGAGAAACAAGAACCTCCAAATCAGGAGACAGTGCAACAAAAACAAAAAGATGAAGTAACAGAAAAAATGCAGGAATCTTCTCCAGTAGCATTACCATACCCCGAAAGGTTTGATCATATTGATACCGCCTCGAATAAGAATTAGTGACGGAACTTAAAAAGATGTCAATTTCTCTCCCTTTGTTGCAGGTAATAAGGGATGTGCCTTCACTCAAAAAAACTATTCAGGAGTTATGTATCAAGAAACCTGGTAAAAAGAAGGCCTTTCCTAAAACTGTTCAGATAGAAGGCAAATTAGCTGATTTATTATCCGAGAAACTAGTTCCTCCCAAATATAGTGATCTCGATAGTCCAATAGTTATAATTACTATTGGATTAATGCAAATTCCTAATTTGCTAATTGATCTTGGAGCTGCAATTAATGTTATGACTAAGGACTGCAAAAATTGTAGCTCAAGAATCTCAGTCCTACTACCACAGTTTTGGAAATGGTAGATAGGTCAGTTGCTAAACCTGAAGGTATCCTAGAAGATGTAGCCATTGAAGTCTCTTCTTGGGAATATCCTGTATACTTCTTAGTGTTGTAGCCTAGAAAATCAGTCAATGGATACCCTATCATTCTAGGACGACCTTGGTTGGCTATTGCAGCTGCTTTTATAGACAGCAGGTCAGGAGAAATGACCATTTCTAATGGTGTTGACCTAAAGAAAATTTATTTGTATCCACCAACTCAACCTTCAACTAAATTTTTTGGACAAATTTGGTATCCTAAATCTGATGAAGAACAGGAAACCATTGCCACTTTGGCTACAGTTGTAGTAAAAGAACATATTGAGAAAATCACTACACCTGAGAGAGAAATATTCGAAAATGAAACTGTCCTAATTGAAACATTACAATCGAAAGGAATAACTGATGATCAAACTCTTGTTCATCGGTTGTTGTCGCAATAGGAGGAACAAAATTCAGAACCTCTATCATCTATGCCTAATCAGGAAAGATCATTCATTCTACCACATGGATGGCATCATCATCTCCTTAACACTTTCAAATGTCCTCTAATTCCACTAGGTATCATTTTTGAGACAGATTCTAGAGTATTTCATACTCTACAGCCACATCATTGTCCATTAAATGCATTAATCAGTAACTATAAAGCAGCTAGTTCTATCTATCCAGGGATCAAACAAATTGAAATCTAGCCAGGTAAATTTCTGAACATTAATAGCTGGCTAACTGAGGACCAGGAAACCAAATTATTTACAGTCTTACAAAAACATGTTCAAGCTTTTGCATAGAACTATAAAGACATGACAGACATTCATCCTGAGGTATGTACACATAGGATATACACAGAAAACATAAAACCAGTAAGGCAACCTCAGAGACGCTTGAATCCTGCTCTAAAGGAAATTGTGAAAGAGGAAATTGAAAAACTATTAGATGTTGGATTCATTTATCCAATTTCAGATAGTAAATGGGTTTCACCACTGGTCATTGTTCCAAAGGAAAATGGTAAAATGAGAGTATGTGTGGATTATGGGGAGTTAAATAAGGCCACACATAAGGATCATTTCCCATTACCATTCATAGACAAAGTATTGGATACCCTTGCTGGAAAGAAATTTTTTTGTTTTCTTGATGGTTTCAGTGGGTATAACCAGATACAAGTTGCGCCAGAAGACCAAGAAAAGACTACCTTTACATGTCCTTGGGGAACCTTTGCTTACTGGGGTTTTACCCTTTGGTTTATGTAATGCTCCAGCAACATTTCAGAGAGTTGTTTTAGCAATTTTTTTTTATTTAACCAATGAAAGTGTTGAAATTTATATGGATGATTTCACACTGTTTGGAAATAGTTTTGAATATGCATTAGAACAGCTTGAAAAAGGGTTGATTCGCTGTGAAACATACCACCTCTCTCTGAATCCTGAGAAATGCTTCTTAATGATGGAGGAAGGAATTGTCATTGGACATCATATCAAGGTTGATCCTAAGAAGGTTGAAGTCATCAAAAACCTCCCTCCTCCACAAAATCAAACTAATGTACGCAGTTTCTTAGGGCACATTGGTTTTTATCGTAGATTCATTGCTAACTTCAGTACTATAGCAAATCCTATGTTTGCTCTACTCATGAAGGATTATGAATTTGTTTGGTCTTCTGAATGTCAAACTTCTTTTGAAGACTTAAAGGAAAAATTAACCACTCCACTGGTATTAAGAGGTCCTAATTGGGAGTTACCTTTTCATATTCAAACTGATGCTTCCAATACTGCTATTGGAGCTGTGTTAGGACAGATTGAAAATGGGGAACATTATGCTATTTATTATATCAGTAAAAACTTGATAGGAGCTGAGAAAAACTACACTACCACTAAAAAAGAATTCTTGGCTGTAATTTATGCTGTTAACAAATTCTGACACTATATCATCGGGTACCAAGTATTCATCCATACGGATCATATTGCAATCAAATATTTTATGAATAAACCATTGGTTAGTGCAAGAATTATTCGTTGGTTGATTCTGTTGCAGGAATTTGATGTTACCATAGTAAACAAGCCTGGGAAATCTAATGTAGTTGCAGATTTCTTGTCAAGAATACCAAATGTAGATATAGGGGAAGTTGTGGAAGATACCTTTCTAGATGAAAAGTTGTTTGCTGTCTCTGTACAATCTCCATGGTTTGCAGACATAGCTAATTACTTAGCTATAGGGAAGATTCCTCTTCACTTTACCCCTAAACAAAAGAAATAGTTAATCAAGCAAAGTTCTTCTTTTCAATGGATAGAGGGCTTACTGTTTAAATGCAGTCCTGATCATGTTTTACGCAGGTGTATCCACCAGGATGAAGTATATGATATCTTACGGGCATGCCATGATGAACCGTCAGGAGGGCATTATTCAGTCAAAAGCACTATTCACAAAATCTTGAGAACCGAATATTATTGGCCATCTTTGCATAAAGATGTAAAGAGGTACATTAGACATTGTGATGCCTTCCAGAGAATGGGAAAACCTACCTTTACTAATGAAATGCCATTACAACCTCAAATAGGAATAGAACCATTTGAAAGATGGGGTTTAGATTTCATAGGACCCATTAATCCTCCTTCCCAAGGCAAAGTGCATATCTTGGTATGTACTAATTATGTTACCAAATGGGTAGAAGCTCGTGCTTTTAAACATGCTAGAGAAGAAAAAGTTGTTGATTTTTTGTATTCATAGATTTTTCTGTGTTGTGGAGCCCCACAATCTATCACCACAGATCATGGACCCCAATTTACTTCCAAATTATTGAAGCCTTCACTCACCTCTATCAAGTCAAACACATAAAATCCTCACCTTATCATCCACAAGCCAATGGCCAAGTTGAAGTGACCAATAGGGAATTAGAACGAATTCTGACCAAAACCGTAGTAGTTCATAAAAGAAATTGGCTAGACAAATTACTAGAAGCTATTTGGGCTTATAATACCACTTGGAAATCTACCACTGGATTTATGCCCTATGAATTGGTCTATGGAAAAAAATCGCTTTTGCCTATTGAGTTTGAATTACTAACTCTTTGAACTGCTTTGGAAGTAGGTATTGATCTATCACAGGCACAAGAAGATCGTATTCTGCAACTTGATGCATTGGATGAACTATGCATGGATGCACTACATCAGATGAAGATAATCCAAGCACAGCGAAAGATGTGGCATGATAGTCACATCAAGCAGCAGAAATTTCAGCAAGGTGACTGGGCCTTGTTGTTTGATTCACAATACAAGGATTTCCTTGGAAAGTTGCAGACCAGATGGCTTGGACCATATCAAATTGAGGAAGTGTTTGACAATGGAGCTATTCGTCTTACACCTATTGATGACTCACAACGCAAGTTGGTGGTGAATGGACATCGTCTTCGTATGTACCACAAACCATACAACAAGGCAAAATTTCTCAAACAAGTGGAAAATTTGGATGTACACATTTGGGAAGAAAACACTTCTTCCATACCAAATTCAGCAGATTGACACAAGATTTAAAAAAAAAATATATATATATATATATATATATATATATATATATATATATAATAATAATTCAGGAAGTGAAAACCTCTTTGAGGCACTCCTGAGTTGGGTTTACATGAAAATTGGTTTTTCGGCATGTTTACCTAGTTGGTTTCATTATCATTGTTCGGTCTTGTCTCATGACCGTGGTTTCGTCTATTTTCAGATTGCACCTACCAAAGTTCAAAGATTGATTAGCTGGAAATCTCAGCAGGAGCACCTCGAAATGTAGATAAAATGGTTATAACAAGTATGTGTGTTTTTCATTCTCTAAATAATGTAAATCATTAGTATATAGTGTAAATATCCTTGGTTAGTATAAAAGCATGTAAAAAGGGTGAATAAAAAATGGAAGGTCCTTGTCCATAATGCCTTTGCCTAATTCTGCTCTAGAATGAAAAAAAACCAGAAGTGCGCTGGAATAGGGAAGCATAGGAATAACCTATTATATTCCAAAGCGCATGAATAATCCATAAAGCGCAGGAATAAAATGTTTATATTCTAGAGCGCAAGAATGATTGATTAAGCACAGGAATAAATCACTAAGCGCAGGAATGAAATTATGTGTAAAAATTGTTTATGACACGTGGCCTACGGTGAGTTAATTGGTTTAAAAAGGGAAAAAATAGGTCACCGCCTCACGGTTGCATGTGACAGCTGGCGTCCATAACAAAAATGAGCGAAGTTACGGGTGGTAACTTCACATGTGCTGCCACGTCATTATGCTACAAGTTTCGAAGCAGTTCCTACGCTGCTATTATTCCTGCTACAATGATTGAAACCCTAAACCAGATGCACGCTCGTACTGTCCACCAATTTACAAAAACTATAGAACAGAAGGCAGGAAATTATGCCATGGGGGGAAAGAAAATCAAAGCCGAACCTAAAAATATTAGCTACCTGGAAAGTGACCCTACATCCCTGCAAATATTCGCTGATGGAGGATTTATGCCGTTCCTACGAAAATTTGACGGCTATTCCAAGGGTTTTGCGACAGAATTCGCATGCACCTTCCGCAACAATCGAGTGCACATTAATGGGATGACTATCTAGGTAACTCCCGAAATACTCAGCCAAGTTACCGAATTACCTCTTCAAGGCTTGCAGATTGTAAAAACTGGGCGAAATATTTTAAATAACCTAGTTAATCAGCTTAAGGAAGAAGGGGATGGAGAAATTGAGTTCTTAATGCATAGAAATGTTTGTAAGGGGGTAAAAAGACCTAGTTTACCAATCCCTTGGAATGAAGTTGCAATGTGGGTTATGAGATACATCACTTGTGACGGCCAATTTCCTATTGTATCTGGCCCACACCTTCGTATCCTCAACCATCTACGCTATGGAGGAGTTAAACCAGAATGTAGGGTTAATGTGCCCTAAATCTTTTTCAGGAGTTAAAGGCTATGGCCATCAAATACCAAGCAGGGAAGGGAAGCCCTAAGCATCATGGGCTCATCAAACTGATTTGCCAGTATCACTTTAGGGGCAACCCTAGAAATTTTGACCGCTTCTTTGCCCCTTGGGTAGAAACATATGACTCTAATCCTGCATCAGAGGAAGGGGAAGCAGAGGAAGAGGAAGTAGAGGAAGAGGAAGCAGAGGAAGAAGAAGCAGAGGAAGAATCTACAGGAAACCCTAGTATAGAACCCTTTGAAATTAAAATTTCTCCTTCTCCATATGGTCCCCCATCTTCACGAACTAGGAAACAACAAGCATCCACATATGGTTCTCAGTCAAAAAGAAAAAGGGTAACATTTGCAGATACTGTACAACCCAATGGAGAAATTGGAAGTTCAAGTGAATATGCACCTACTCCAGAATTTGCTCCTGAATCAATAACAACATTTGTAGTTGCTCCAAAACATCCAAAACCTGCACCTACTAAGAAGTATCCAGGGTCTACAGGGTTAAGAAGGTCTGCTAGACTTCAGAAAACTAAAACTATGCCAGAAGAACTAATAGATATCACAGACCCAAATGAAGGAGAAATCAGAAGAGAGGATGCACAGGAACCAAATGTTGAAATAGAAATGACAGACACAGGATATAGACAATGGAACTGGATACAACTATGGATGAAACTTCAATAAGCCCTGTATGTCCATTAGTTGATTATACTAACTCTGATTCTGAAGAGTCGCTAAAATTTGATTCTAAACCAGTTGAGGATGATGTGCATGTTTTAATGCATACTGATTCTGAGTAGTATTCTGAGTCTGAGTTTGAAGAGGAAATTGATATCTACACTCAATTGCATGCTGCAAATAATGTTATTAAAACCCAGACCCATTGGATTGAGCAAGCTAAAGAGACCATAAAACAAAAGGATCAACAAATTGATCTGCTTAAGCAAAAAATTCAAGATTTACAAAACTAGTTGTCTCAACTGGAATATCAATCTACAGAGTTACCAAAAGCATCACCTGATGAATGGGCCCAGATTCTCTTAGATTTAGCTGAACATTCGGAGAGAAACATAGCACCTGCACAGAGATCACCTGACAGAGAGGAAGCAGGAATGGCAATATCTGATGATGAGAGTCCATCAAGAATTCTGCTGACGAATGATACTGCACTTCAGCAGGAAACACATACACCTTTTGTAGAGGAACAAGAGGTTGCAGCACAAGATCAGGTATCCACACTCTCTCCTCTCATTGCTATTACAACAGAACAAGGAACACAAACAGATTTTCCTGTTGTAATACCAACTGTGGAAGTTGGTGTACAAGTGAATATAGTGGCACAAATGCAACCTATTGTAAGACCCCCAAACACAGTGCCTTTAACTAGGTACAATGAAGACCTAGCATATTGGATGACTCAGTGTCACCAGTTAGAGGGCAAGGTTGCGCTTTAAACTCTGAAGAAGCCAAAGTAGTAGAGAAGGAAACAGAGGTGAATAGATTAAAAACATAGGTGCAGGATGTATGTCAGATTGCAGAATATGCAATACAGTGCAGAAGACCACCTCGGTTTTATAGCCTCCTACTCAAGGAAAGATACCTTCACTGGAAAATCATGAGACTTGCTTCTGAGCTACCTCATCAAATGAACACTCCTGAAGAATTCATAAAGGCATTTATGCAGAGTCCAGCAGAACAACAAAACCTATTATGTGAGTTATTCTTGTATAATTTCTTTTTGCCAACAGAAAATATGTTTCTACCTCACATTTATATAGGTGACTTACAACTTAGAGCCTTCATGTCCACTCTGCAAAATCAGATTTACTGGGACACAGAAAAGAAGTTCACTAAGGAATTGGAATCACAGGTTGTTTTACTTATCAGATCTACTCCTATGAATCACAGGGATTGTACAAATGTTCATTATACCTTCATAAGGGATATCAGAATGAAACAACTCTATCTAGGGAACCTTCAGAAAAGTATAATCCAGTTTCAGAATTTTTGTGCAGATTTCTTTGATGATGCTGTGGCAGCCTGTAAAAACAGATGGGGTGAGTTATCTATTTCTCTACATAAAAGAGAGCCAATTTCTCCCACTAATTTGTTGCCCTTTGTATGTGTAGTGTCCCACTAATTTGTTGCCCTTTGTAGAGGTCCATCTTCTACAAAACATATATTAAGTTCAGTTGCCCTTTGTATGTGTAGTGTCCCATTCTACAAGGGAAAGCTATCCAAGGTAGTTTAGTTTTCTTCTTGGAAACTCTCATCTTAGTCTCCTCAACTATTTGCCTTATTATTTCTAATATTGTAATTGACATAGAGCAGAATCTTGGTAGAGCCTTGGGTGGGATTTTGGTCCCATAAATCTTGATGAAAGTTAACTGTTCTATGATGAAGTAATCTCCTACTTTTATTTCTTCTAAAAAAGTAGCTATTCCAGTACCTATCTATTTAGGTTGATAATTACAACGTTTGTGGTGAATTTTTAGGAGAGTACTAAGAAATTAGGCATGGATGGACCACCTTTCATGTATCAATGGGAGTCTATATTGGACGACTTCTTCATATGCTCCTCCCTAGTTATTAATTAGTTCTATGGACATATGTCCTACTATTAGATGGATAAGAAAAGAATAATTTGAGTATCTGGGCATTCTTTCTCTTTATTATGCAATGGTTATTTGTAACTCCTAGAGTTATTTATCCATTAAATTACTGATTTCATCTTCCCATATATACATAGTGGGTGAATTTATTCTATTGCATTGGACTACCAAATACAATACCTCCTTGTGTACCTAGTTTAAATCTCTTTCTCCCATTATAATGTTAATCATATCAACGTAGTCCTTGACCTAAGGGTGTAACTCTAAATTATGTATTAGAGATAAATATGATACTTGTGCCTTATAATCGAATAGCCTTGTATAAAATGAAGTGCCAATGAGATGTTGGGATTGATATTCAATTACCTTTTTATCCATACCCAGCCCGGCATTGTCCAACTCAAAAACCTTTGCGATCTTCCTAGGAGTAAGTCTAAAGGATGCCTAGTCGACGAAGTCTTTAACTGATCAAGTCTTTGAGTAATAGGAATGGATAAATAAGATAAGAGGTATGAAGAGTAATACATGGGGTATATTAACCTAGCTAGGTTGCTGGTTCATCTATTATAGTATGGGCTTCATGAAATTCGGTCCTTCCATGTTCTATAAAAAAGTCCCACGAGTAGCAGGGATGACAGTTATAAGCGTCTTTTGTTTCCATGTCTAGAGGTTTTGGTTCTGATTTGGTGGTGGGTTGGCCATGTAGACTATGGGAGTAGTTAGTGCTAATAGAAGAATAATCTACAAATGTATGTCTTTTAGTAGATTTTCTATAGGATTTATGCTGATAAATTTCTTAGGAACTGGAGCTTTTTGGGTGTGGGTAAATACCTTTGGATCTTCAAACTCTAGGAAGAGCTATTTGTCGAATGACTAAATGTATTACTTTCCTTCCTAGCACACTCAAATATTCTACTCCTAACACTATGTTTATCATATCCACATAATTCCTGACCCATGGCTTCAATGTAATCTTTTGGATGGGAAAGGTGTGTGATACAATTTCATAGGGTTTGAACAATGTAGTATAATAATCAATATGAATAGCCTATAGGGACTGAAGAAGATTACCTCTTGTACTAGCTTGGTATTGGGTTTGTCCAGTTGACAAACCTTCTATATACTTTGTGTTTTGATTCTGAAAGCTGACCGGTGGTGAACATCTCTAAAATATCTAGAGGAAGCATCATAAGCCATAGCTAGCCATGCTATTAAATCTAAAGAGAAATAAAATTTTGGACATCTTAATTTTCCCAGGTTGCTAATCCACCTGTTGCAACGAGGTGCTGGATTATGTTGTGAATTTTGAGCTCTCCTTAATAAAACCCTTAACAACCATCCACTATGTTTTCGATTCTCTATTACTTGCTTGAAACAAATTACCGTGGTATTTTCAGTTTCCAATTCTTGATCAAAAGTTAGCTATTTTTTTTACCCATATTTCTTAGTGTAGTCAATTAACTTCTTCTAAAGGGCAGCTGGTTCATTTAATGGCATATACGGACACTGGCCTATTTAAAAATTGATAGCCTCTCGAGTATCCTAAAAAGCCATGGACACACTAGAAGAATCCATTTATGTTGTCTCTTTTCTCTTTTCCCTAATCCCTCCATAATTTTCAGATTGTAATTTTGTGAATACCTAGCAATTTCTCTAGTGTAATTCTTTACTTCAATTTTGGGTCACGGGAAGCTACATGCAAGCCGTAAATAGGCTTTGAAGTTGATTTAAGTGTGAAGAGCTTTTAATTTTGGCTGCCCATTTGTTTTTAAAATTTCCAATCTATGGTTGCCAACTCATCACTTCATCAACCATATTTTGATAGCATAATTTATTTTGATTAAAACTATCATTAACAGAGCCTTGATTCATATGCTTTTATAACCTTCCATCCCCATTTGATACTTGCATGCACCTTCTTTTTCTACAGGTAGGATATTGCATATTCTAGATCACATGCCCCGTTGAATGGCATGAAGTTGAATACCTAGGAATTTCTCCACTATAATTCTTTACTTCAATTTTCAGTTGCAGGAAGCTACACTCAAGTCATAAATAGACTTTGAAGTTGATTTAAGTGTGAAGAGATTTTAATTTTGTCTGCCCGTTTGTTTCAAAATTTCCAATATGTGGTTGCCAACTCATCACTTTATCAACCATATTATCTAGAGCATAATTTGTTTTGATTAAAACTATCATTGACAGAGTCTTGATTCATGTGCTTTTGTAACCTTCTATCCTCATTCAGTACTGGCATGCACCTTCTTCTTTTGTAGGTATAGGATATTACTTATTCTAGATCACACGTCTTGTTGGATGGCATGAAGTTGAATGAGTGTCGTTAGATTAACAAAATCTGCAAGAGAGATGGGATTAATAGCTTTAATATTTTCAACAATCCATGCTCGTGGTCCACATTCATTATATTTCAATCAACTTTGGCTTGGGTGCCCCTTTGGATTAACTTAAGAGTCATGCATGCCACTCTTATTAATAAAACATGCTCACCACTTAAATGTAGGAAGAAAGGGGGATAAGAAGAAGAGGGATCATAAAAATGTATGAACAAATCTTTATAAAAATCTTTGGTTAGGTTTATTGAACCTATAACTAGTTAAGCTATGGTGGTGTATGGGTATTCTAGACTCTTCTTTGGGCGAGCGTGCACCATTAGATCTAGCTAGGATAGATGAGCACCATCCATCACTATAGATGTGCATGTTTTGAGCACCGTCAAATCAGGATCAATCAACGAGTGTCGTCGATCGCTTATGGGTCATTTTAGGCCCTGTTGCACTTTGATAGATATATATACACATCTATAGCTTGGGACCTAAGTTTAACTTCATTATATGCACATGATTTTAATATATGGGTCCCATCACACGTATTACAACAGAGGGAAAAAAATAATTTAGACCTATATCCCTTGAGGCCATGGTGAATAACTCTGGCTCTTATTTGACGTGTGCATATCGTTGGATCAAGCTTGATCAACGACCACCGTCAGATATATATTTCTTTAATCAAGGGAATGACATCAGGACTTTAAAATTTTTAATGTTACCTTTTTAACCATACCCCAAGGTCTAGCTTTAGTTTTTATCTGATGCACATTTATGAATGAGCAACACTAATGAACGAGCATCATTGGATCAATCTCAATTAGTAAGCATCGTTCGATTTGGCTGAAGGGTGGCAACTTTAATAAAGTTGCTTTATGGAGGATCGACGAGCATCATTAGATCAAGATCAATCAACAAGCATAATTTATTCCACTAAAGGTTTAGAAGCTTGCATTGTTCTATTAGGGCCTGATGGGAGAGCACCATCAAATTGACTTCGACCAACGAGCACCGTCAGATCGGAGGAATATGTGTGACTTTAATCTTCGAGGAATATGACTTTGACTCTTTATTATACTTTGGGTAACTTAACTCAAGTGTGCTTTTGGATTGAGCGAAAGCTATAGGAGTGTTGTCCATTTTTAAGGATATGAACGGAGTTTAACTAGGAGGGGGTGTAAAGTGCATGTGGTGAATTGACTCAACCTTTTGGGATTTCTAATAATTTTTCGGCTTTAATAATCTAAGCTCGAACTTCCTTTATCTACTTTAATAAATGACCCCATGGAGACTTATACCATGGTGTTGCCTCTTTTAAATACCTTTTTGAAACTTAGGTTTTAATGAAATTGGAGGCACAAATTTAAAAGGGAGGGGAAAAGATTCATCATATGGACACGATCCTTATCACATTTAGGGGAGTATGGCTAGAGTGGATTTTAATAAAAATGGGGACAACTTTAGGATTGATGGAGGATGAAATAGTTATGACGGAAAAACTTGTGGTCTAGTGAAAGGTGTGTAATGATGATAAGATAAAGCAATATGGAGCCTAATGGGGTTACTTTAATGGTTAAATATTGGTAAGGTGAAAGGCAGAACTATTATAACGTTAATATATGGAATTAACATGCATGAGGTGGAGGAGAATTTTAATGGGATTGAATGGTAATGAAATGGGTGTATAGACGGAGTACATGGGAATGAATAAGGGGGGGGTAGATAGAAAAAATTGATGATTTTATGGATGAATGAAATGGATAGAAACGAATTTGTGAAGGAGATCTTGAGTGGATTGAGCACAAAATGACCAAGATCTAAACCTTCCCTAGTAATGTAAACACCTTTTTGGAATAACACAACCTCCCTATAACATTATCACTTTTAAAAATTGATCACCTTGTCCTAAGATCACCTACACATTCAATCTTGATAACCTTTGAAAAATTAGGGGTGTGATACAAGAGGTTAGGGTTATTTTGGACAACCACACATTAGTCGAGAAGGCCAAATGGGCTAGGCAGTACAAAACTGGCTAAAAAAATCTAGAGGGTGCTTGAAATAGGTTGCGAGGGTCAAAATGGTTTGGAAGGCCAAAATTGGCAAGAAGGCAAGAAACATAATAAGGGGTGTAGGTCCTTAAATGGGGTAAAAGGCTCAAAATAGGCCAAGGGAGCCTAAAATAGGTCAGTAAGTCCAAAATGGGTTGGGGGGATAGAACATGCCAAGAAGACCGAAATGGGTTGTAACTGGTCAAAGTTTCTTGAAACAGGCCAAGGAGGCCAAAACTAGTCGGGGTGCCCAAAATAGGCTAAGAAGGCTGAAATAGACCAAGGGGCCAAAAACTATTCAAAGAGGCCAACAAGGTTTGTAAAGGTTAACAAGGCTAAAATTGGCCCTTGATACAAATGTTTTCGATTTCATATTGCTAGGTCAGTGTTAGCTGCTTGTTTAGCCTGGACTATTTGGAGAAGTCATACATTCCTATCCTGGTAACAGCTTCCCTGGGGAGCTCAACATAAGGTGACTGGTCAGTGATAAATTTTACAAAATATTTGGTATCCTTAGGCATGAAAGTTGCTCCCTAAGTGGTCATTTTGTTCCTAGAAAATACTTCGACTTACTGCAACACACTCCTCTGAGTTCTCTCTAACTTTCTGTTTGCCAACACCAGTCCTTTGTTCTATGATTCCTTTACTTGAGTAACCAGGATGGCAGTGGCATTCGAAAGTGGGGGTTTAAGTACTTGAGGGTGGAGTGGCTCCACTGAACTCAAATGGAGTCCATTAATGTAGCTTCACCAATTGCATTTTAAATCCAGCCAATGCATGGCTACTATCGTGTTATTTCTAAAATCATACAGTTATGGTATGTGATCTTCCTCGACCTGTACATCCATGAGGGCTTTGGTTCATGTACTTCCAATCATTCACAACTTTCTTATTGGCCATTGGTTTGCACTTTCTTTCGACGTGGTATTAAGAACGTGGTGGTAGTATCCTTCACGGGAAAATTTTCATAAACCTTCCACCACCTTAATCCTATAAAGGAGTTAGCTCAAACTTATATCGTTAAACATCGATCATCTTTACAGGAATTCGTCGTTAGATCTATTCAAGGAGGTGTGCACCCATCAAGATTTATCAAGCTGCATGATGATTAGTTCGAAAGTGGAAGATTTATATCGTATTAAACCCTTACCAAAACTTGATTATCTTAAATTTAATCAACAGTTAATAAAAAGTTAAGGTGTTAAGGTGAGGACCTTTATTAGTTTAAAATAGAGCACCTAGGTGAGTGTTTACCGTTAGATTTTTTTTGTCTTATGCGTTGTCATCAGATCCTGAAACCTGCATGATTATTAGTCCAATGATACATAAATGTATGTTGGATTAATTAGAGTAATCATGAGCACTAGGTCGAAAATCTTAGGTCCGCAACAATTGTATTAAAAACACTTAGGCCCAAAGCTTTAAATTCTCAGTGTGCTTATTATTAACCAATGCATTAATCCCACATGATTAAGACTTTAATAGTCTTTATTAATCTACTAGCACTTACAATCCAATCATCTCCTTATGCGCTCACCGTTAGATCGAATAACGAGAGTGCATGCCCATTCAATCTTTTAGATATGCATAAAAGTTAATCGAAAAGAAGGGGAATCATTAAAAATGTAGATTATGAAGATTAGACCCTTATAGATCTTGATTATGCATGAAGATTAACTTTTAATAGGATATTTTAATTAATTACCAGCTCAAACCTAACATAATTTACCTTCAAACACTTTAGGAAAGCGCTATTGTCGGATCTAGGTAGGATCACGCTATTATTGAGATATTGGAAGCTACACAATTTTTATCCCAATGGGGAAACATTTAACGTGTGCTTAGACCCTCGCTAATCGTAATTAGCTTCACTTAACCATTCTTTGATCATTGTTTTACCTGGTGATTGACTTTGTTAATGCTCAACCACTTCGATGAGCGCTTGCTGTCAGATCTAATGAGGATCATGCGCTATCGTCGAGATCTATGAGATGCATGGTATTTAACTGCCGCTCAATGGAAGCTTTAATTGTCATTCAACTAGGTACATGCGCTCCATTGGATCAATTGAGGATCGAGCGCAACCGTTCAGATCATGTGATCTGCATGATTTGTAACCAAGGGGGCACATACCCTTATCTTTTAAATGACTTTTAACCTTTTGTTATAATTTTTCTTTAGATCTTGGTGATTTTTAATGCAGTGATTTTCGAAGGGGAAAAGATTAACAATGTAGTTAAGACCGTTATTAATATTGATTACTGAGATTTAATGCGGTTTAATTAAAAATTAATTCTTGGGCATTTAAACCCTCCAATGCTAAGGATTAGTTACTCTAAGTGGTGTGTAACCATCTGATCTTATCAAATTCATGCGCTATCGCTCATATCCAGAAAGCTGCCCACCCTTTAACATCAGTTTTTATAATGCGTTGATCTTAAACCCATGTTTGATCATCTGATTATTAATATTAAGCTTGAATTACTTTTCTAATACAGCTCGTGGTTGACCTTGAATATTTTTAATGAGCGCACATCCGTCGGACCAGAATAGGAATGAGCGCTACCCTTAAGATCTTCGAACTTGCTCGATGCTTAACCAAGGGGGTGCATGACCCTTACTTTGATTTTATTCAATTTAATTGCTTTTAGACATTATGTTATAATATTTTGACCACGACACTTATTTGACTTAACCTTTGGGTTGCCTATGAGAGCGCGTCCATCCAGATCTTGGGGAATCAAGCATGTCCAATCTTGGGGAATCAAGCACATCCATCCACATTAGGGGAACTAGCAAAGGTTTACCACAAAGGGGGCACGTACCTTCAATTGACCATATGATTTTTTTTATCCAACCTTAGGATTTGAAAATTATTGCTTTCTGCTTAGGACCAAATGTTAATTTTGCTTAGGGACCAAACGACTAGAAGGACATTCCTAGTGAATAATTTTAACGTTGACAACTTGACCTTCCAATATTTTCCTCATTAGCAATTAGGATAACTTATAATTTTTGATATAGGGATTAGATGCAATAGAGACCAACAAATTTGGATGAAACCTTTGAAGCCAAAATTTCAAATTTAAGGGTATCTGATGTTGAGTCAATTTGGCTCCAATAAGTCCCCTCGATCAGTTTTAGCCACCTCAACTTATTTCATGCTCTACCAACACATTTTTGTTTTGTTGGCTCATTTTGGGCCCCTCAACCTATTTTAGGAACCTTGGGTATTGTTGGAACAATTTCTTGCATCCATAGGATTGGGCTGTCACGCTACAAGAATTTATTTGGAACTAATGAACTATTACAAGCTCTGGTCAACCTACCTCTTCATTTTTGATAAAATATTCTATTATTAGATTTAAAAGGACCAAAATGGGTAAGGAAACCCCTATGGTAAACTTAAATATTTCATAAGTTTATGTACTTCTAGATTTTAGTATTAAACTACTTTTTTAAAATTGACCAAGAAAGAATAACAATTCTAATTATGCCATGTGTAGACCGGTGCCTAAATTCATTGGGTTTTTAAATTCGAATCAAACCCGAAGACCAGCATAAGACTACTTTCATTACTCCATGGGGGACATTATGTTACAAAGTGATGCCATTTGGCCTTAAGAATGTTGGTGCCACATACCTGTGGGCCATGACATACATATTTCATGATTACATGCACACAATCTTGGAAGACCACATGGATGACTTTCTAGCCAAATATTTAGTGCAGCAAGATCCACATCCAATGGATGACCAACTTTGAATAGTCAACTTTAAGATTCCATTGAGCTACAAACCCAAGGATTTACAACATGTACATAGTGGTGGTACCAAACTCTACCACAAGAATCTATCTACTCAAATCACATACATGATGTTAGCACCAAACTTCATCTACCTAAAATATGAACACACCATCAACATGATCTCATTCTTTAACTACAAGTTAATCTTCTCACTACTACACACTTCAATCTATTGGGCATTGATGTCTAGCCACATTAATTTAATTACCAATAAGGCATATATTTTTGACAACCAATGAGCATTATAATTGAGGATGAGTTATTTTAATAGTTGAAGCATATTTTTTAGAATACTTGAAAGTTTCAAATGAGGGGTAATTGATTCATTGATTGTCATGAAATTTTTATACAAGATATGTGAGGTGCTTATGGGATGGAACCCATGTATTTAGCCCTAGATTTTAATGACCAAAATGGGTAAGGAAACCCCTATGGTAAACTTAAAGATTTCATAAGTTTATGTATTTCCAGATTTTAGTATTAAACTACTTTTTTAAAATTGACCAAGAAAGAATAACAATTCTAATTATGATGTAGACTGGTGCCTAAATTCATTGGGTTGTTATAGCAATTTTAAGTACACATTCAATTGAACAGAAAGAATGGAGACAAGAAGAAATTGGCGCTATTAAACTCATTTGAATATCATAATAAATCTAATAGTTAACAAATGAGAGAAATGTGCATAACAAATTCAAATAATGTAATCCATTATGAAGCAACACACATAACCAAAGACAAAAATTGACAAAAATGAGACCCAGAATTCTATTAACTTTCAATGAAATTATATGTAGAGTTGGTAGAATGTCATTTAACTCTGTAAAACTATGTTAATACAATGAAGAAGTTATGTTCAAATAATGTAACATAATTCTTCTACTCTCCTTGTTCCAATATGGTAATATAAAAGTCTCTTAACCTCAGGCTCAATAGATCTGGAAATGATATCGGCTTCATGAGTGCTATTATATTAGAGCCTAAATAGTAAAGGGGAGGAAATGAGGGATGAAAAGAAAATAGACACAAAGGGAATACAACAACACAACTACAAGGCACTCAATTATACCTCTTAGCAAGAATTTGCTATCTCTAAAGCTTGATGCTAATTCTGACCGTGGTTGCTTTCTTTTACAGCCTTTGGTTCTTGACTCAATTATTTTTTGCCTCATCTGGGCCTTACAGTTGTCATTCTCTGGATTGATCTCCCTGTGTGCTATCCAGTTGTTTTGAACTACTTAGAGTTGGGATTCTTGTTACTAGAAACCAATTGATGCTTGTTGTTCGTGACTTAGTTCCTACGACTTTTCCCATCACAATTTGCTCTTGATTTGAAGGGAGCTCTCAAAATATGGTGGGTCAAGAAATTTTATTTTTATCTTGTGTGCAGACAAATGGTGAACCTCTATAACTATATTCCGTCAAAGCGCTGAGTGAATAGTTTTTCTATGATCCAAGTATACTCTCACTCTCTCAATATATATATATATATATATATATATATATATATATATAATTTCTTGTTTATCCTAGTCATCTGATTTTTATCAGTTGAGATTAGACTAGTTTGTTGTGGTGGATTTTTGATGTGAAACAGAGGGGGACTCGACTTGACGGTGAAGAGAGGGAATGAGAAGTGGAAAACAGTCAGACTAAATATAATATATTATAGAATGGTTATGAAGTGGGTGGGAACAATGGGAGTTAATTTGTGCATGGGATGGTGGTGAGATGATGCTTTGTGGAGTGAATGGTTACGATGGCTAAGAGAAAATGCCTAGAAAGAGAAGGGTAGTGATAGGTAGGAAGAAAGACAAAATGGAAAATGAGAGCTAGAAGTACATAAAATGAATGGAATGGAAACCATGATGTACTTATGTAACTATACTCCGTCGGAGTGACTCCTCTATAACTATACTCTATCGAAGCGCTGAGTGAATAGTTTTTCTGCAATCCAAGTATACTCTCACTCTTGTTGTGCTCCTTGCATTTTTTGAGTGTGAAATGCAGGAGCTGGTTGCACCATTAAGACTTTTTCTTGAAGGTTTGAGTCTGCACTTTACACTTTATTGCCTTTTTTAAAATATTTACGAGCAAAAATTTTTACTTGCTTCGGTCCATATTTATCCTTTACGAATTCTTTTTGCATTGGTCCATTCTGAGCAGATTGTTTCTATTTCCACCCAGTATGTGATCACGTTCTAATGGTATGAAGATATCTGATTTTTCTCAGTATAGGATCACATTATGGAGATATGAAGAGATCCGATTTGGTTTTTCAATATCAGATTTGTTGCTTGAGCATCTTACTTTTACTTATCTCGGTACAATCCATGGGATTCGATTTGATCATTTGAACATTCCTTTCTTTAACTTATATCAGTATTCTTGTTATTGAGCTTTCGATTTTACTTTGGTTTGATCTGGTATCAATGTCATGGTCGATTGTAGTTTTTTATGAGAAACATCTTGTAAAAATTTTTCCACCTTGGTCTTGGAAGGGGTTAGCTCAAAAGCTATGTAAAATATATATCTTTAAAAACTAATAATCTTTTTAGGCGTTCATCATTAGATTTACTTAGGAATATGTGCACCCGTCAAGATTTATCAAGCTGCACAACAATTAGTCATATGGTGGAAAATTTATAATGTATTAAACCCTTGCCTAAACTTGATTATCTTAAAATTAATCAATGGTTAATCAAAAATTAAGGCATTAAGGCAAGGACCTTTACCAGTTAAAATTTGAGCATCTAGGTGAGCCCTTACCGTTAGATCTATTTCATATTATGTGCTACCATCAAGATCCTGAAACCTACTTGATTGTTAGTCCAATGATATATGTATAAATGCATGATTAATTAGGTTAACCTTGAGCATTAAGGACGAAAACCTTAGGTAGCACTAAATTGAAAAATACTTAGGTCCAAACTTTATAACCTTCAACGTGCCTATCATCAAAAGGGGGGATGATTATCAATGTATTTTTTTTTAAAGTGAAAAACCCCTTGTGGGGCTGCCTTGGTCTGAGAGACCATGAACAGGGGGTTCTACACCGTCAAAGTCACCCGGGAGTCGCACTCGACCCTGCCCACACCAACATTATCAATTGGATTTTGGATACCCAATTCAGATTTTTGGTAGGGTGGAGATTTGAAACTGGGACCTCCCTTGGAGGATTGCCCTCTCCTCTCCAACTCACCTACAACACCTGGGTAGAAACTAATTTATAGTGGAAAACACCCCTTTTGAGGTGCCACTTTCAATAGGTTGGCCATATATCTGTAGGATGGAGACAAGGGGAATGGAACCTGGGTCAACCTCTACTAGCACCCAGGGCATTTACCACTGCACCACAACAAGCAGATAATTATCAATGTATTTAACCCATGCATAATCCATATTAATTAAAATTGATCAGAGGTTAAGAACCTTTAATGGCTTTTGATTAAACATAAGCACTTAATAGTTCGATCATCTCCCTTCACGCTCATCGTTAGATTAAAATAATGGACGTGCACGCCCATTGAATTTTTTGATATGCACGTGGGTTAACCAAAAGAAGGGGGGTCATTATCAACATATTAGACCCTCATTAATCCTGATTTTAACCCTTAATAAAAAGCCTTTGATTAGTCATCTGATAAAACTTTGTGCAATTAATCTTCGGATGCTTTGAGAGTGCGTTGTCATTGGATCTGGGTAGGGGTGAGCGCTGTTGTTGAGATATAAGAATCTGCGCACCTTTTATCCCAAGGGGGAATTATTTATTACATGCTTAGAAACCTTGCTAATCATAATTAACCTCGCTTTAATCATTCTTTGATTTCAGTTTTATCGATGATTGACTTGTTAACACCCAATTACTTCGACGAGCGCTTGTTGTTAGATCAAATGGAGATCGCGTGCTATCGTTTAGATCACATGATTTACATGATATTTAACCCAAGGGGCACATACCCTCATACTTGAATCTTTATTTTTAATTCCTCGTTGGACCTTAGTAATTTTAAGTGCAATGATTATTTCGAAGGGGGAATGATTAATAATGTATTAGACCCTTGTTTAATCATGATTACGCCCAAATATTAATTCTTAATAAAAACCCTTGATTAATTATTTGATAACACCCTATGTATTAACTCTTGGGCACTTTGAAAGTGCACTATTGTTGGATTAACTGGGGATTGAGTGCTACCTGCAAGCTTTTATTTTAACACATGATTGAAGACTTAAATCTTTTATAACATTGTATTATTAAAGCTAAGCTTGGTCAACGCTTTTAATAAAGTTTGTCATTAACCTTTGACTATTTTGATGAGCGCCTACCATTAGATCAAGATAGGATCAAGCACTATCGTCAAGATAACAGAACTTGCTTGATATTTAGCTGAAAGGGGCGCATACCCTTGATCTAATTTTTGCGAAAACTTAGGTTATAACCATATTAAATTTTGATCTTTAATTTTTGGGCAACTTGGTGGGCACGCTCCATTGGATCAATCATGGATTGAGCACTGCCATCCAGATCTTGGTATTTGCTCGATACTTAATAAAGGGGGCACATGACCCTTACTTCGGGTTTATTATATATTATTAATCTTAGACCTTATGTTATGCAAACTTAGACCACGGTATTATTGCCTTAACCTTTGAGTGGCTCACGAGTGCACGTTCATCCAGATCTCGTAGGGGTGTGCGTGTACATTTAGATCGGAAGAGTTGCAAGTCTTTTATCACAAAGGGGGTGCATACCCTCATTTGACCCTTTAATTTTATTCGACCTTAGGATTCAAAAATTATTTCTTTCTACTTAGGACTAGATGCTTTGTTTAATTTTTCTTAGGAAGTAGAGGACTAGAAGGACCTTCCTAGTGAATAACTTTAACGTTGACATTTTGACCTTCAAATATCTTCTTTCTTAACAATTAAGATGACTTACAATTTTTGATACAAGAATTGGATGTAATAGAGACCAACAGATTGGGTGAAATCATTGAAGCCAAAAGTTCAAATTTAGGGGTATGTGATGTTGAGTCAATTTTAGCCCCAACAGGCATATTTTGGGTCCTCCTTACCTATGATAAAATTTTAGGTCACCCTTGATCATTTTGGCCTTCTCAATTCATTTTGAGACTCCTAAGGCCATTTTGAACCCCTCGACCTATTTTGGCCCATTGACCTATTTCAAGCCCCTCTTGGCTCCTTGTCTAACTTTGGGCTACCCATTGTCATTTTGGCCTTCTCAATAGTTTTTGGATTACCCTAGGTTATTTCTATCTTCCTCGCCCATTTTAGGCCCCACTATCCTATTTACCCCTAGTCTATTTTGGTCTCCTTGGTGCATTTTTACCCCCTAGTCCCCACAACCAGTTTTAGACCCCTCTAAAAGTTTTTTGCCCCCTAGCACAATTTTAATACCCCAAACTCTGTTTTAGCCTACCCAATCCTGTTTTGGCCTTCTCATTCCTTTTTTGGCCCATGGTCTAATTTAGGTGCCTTAATCCTATTTTGGGCCACCCTAAACTGTTTTGGCCTTCTCTTACTTTGTTTTAGGAAGCCTTGGGCTATTTTTACTATCTCGATCTATTTTAAGACCCCTGGCCTATTTTAGCAGCCAGCCCATTTTAGCCTTCTTAGCTCATTTGGGACCCTTAGCCCATGTAACAAGTTTTAGGGCCCCTCAACTAGTTTCGGACCCCCAAGCTAGTTTTGATACCCTAGGGCCCTTCTCAACCCATTTTAGACCTTATTGACCCCTTTAACTAGTTTTGGGCCACCCTATCAGTCCCTTCGGCTAGTTTTGGGCCATTTGGCTCCTTTCAGCCTTCTCGATTTATTTTGGCCACCTTGGTTAGTTTTAGAACCCCTACCTATTTCAAGCCCTCTTAACACATTTCAACCTTCACGACCTATTTTTTCCCCCCAATCCGTTTTGGTTTCCTTCAGCCTATTTCGATACCTCTTTTTCCCCTATCCAATTTTGACCCTCTCCAAGCCATTTTAGCCTTTTCGACTCAATTTATCCTTCCTAGCTTAAGGTATGCCTAACTCATTTTTGCCTTTTTGGCTCATTTCAGGCCCCCTAACTCCCCCAACTAGTTTCAAGCCCCCTTGGCCTTTTTTGGCTCCTCAACCAATTTTAAGCCCCCTAACCAATTTTAGTCCCCCAATGCCTATTTCAACTTATTGATCCTTTTCAAACTCTATCATCCCACTTTGGCCAATTTTAGATCCCCTAACCCATTTTGACCTTTTCAACTTGTTTTTGCCCCCCATCCTATTTTAAGCCCTACTGACACATATTGGCCTTCTCAACCCATTTTGGGTCCCTTAGCCCATTTCAAGCACCCTAGGCTTATTTCAACCCTTGTCCAATTTTGGGCCACCTAGGGTTGTTTTGGCCTTCTCAATTTGTTTCAATCCTTCCATAGCTATTTTGATCCCCATTGGCATGTTTCAGCCTTATTTTTTTGTGTTGGCCCCCTCCCCCCCCTTTTGTCCTCGACCAATTTTGATCCCCCAAATGCCATTTCAGCCTTCCCAACCCTTTTCACACCTTGTTGGCCCCTTTTGATTGTTTCAGGCCAACTAGATCATTTTGGTTTCTTCGCCCATTTTGTGCCCCCTGAATAATTTTAGCTCCCTTGTCTATTTTAGGTCCTATAGGCACATTTCAGCCTTCACAACTCGTTTTGACCCCTGGCCCATTTTTTGCACCTTGTTAGGATATTTAGCATATCTACTATTACATTATTTAGTAAAGTATCTCACATAGTTAGTCAGTTGTAACTACTTCTAAATTAAGGTTATTGTTATAACCTTGATGTATAAATATGCATTCATGTCTAATAAAATAAATATCGAGCATTTTGATTCCTCTAACACACCTTAGGCCTATTTTGGTTCCTCCTAGCATCTTGTCCAATTTTGAGCCACCTGAGGCCATTTTAGCCTTCTCAACCTGTTTTGAGCCTCCCTAGGATCTTTTTTCTATATTGGCTAGTTTCGAGCATCGCTAAACCCATTTCAGCCATTTTTGGGGTCATTTTCACCCCTTAACCCTCTAGCCAATTTTGGGTCCCCAAAACTAATTTTGATCCCCCAAGGCCTATTTTAGTCTAACTAACTCTATTCAAACCTTGTTAGCCTCTTTGACTAGTTTTGGGTCCTCGGTCTTTCTTGGCCCATTTTTGCCCCCATTAAAATTTTTGGGCCCTACAGACACATTTTGGTCTTCTCGACCAGTTTCAAGCTCCCCAAGTCATTTTGACCCATCGACAAATTTTGAGCCCCATTGCCATGTTTTGGCCTTCTCGATCTATTTTGGGCACCTAGGCCAGCACAATAAGTTTTGGGTCATGTTGATATTTCTTGCATTTCTAAGATCAATTATTAAAATTGGAGTATCTGTTGGAGCCCCCTTGGTATACGTTGAAATGTCTGAATCGTTATATAAGGTCCTCATTGTTTTAAAGCAGAAAATCATGTTGTTACTAAGATGTTACTGGTGCCTCTCCCCCACCATTTAAAAGGCCCTGTAAAAAGGGTGGGGTGGAAATAACTCTTATTCTCCCAGGTTATAGCTAATTCTCCCAAGTACCATGGTCATACCAGGATATCTTGGCAAAAATCTCACTATCAAATGCGCTTCGTCATCACATGCTTTATTCCAATCGTTATTCTATCTCTTCTCCCTTCTATTCTAAAAGAAGGTATAACTACTTCCTCCAAAAGGTAGAACAACTACCTCCACCTCCCTCTTAAAAAGCAAAACTCACTCGAGAACAAATTTTTGATAACAAGAATGGATGCTACTACTTCTTCATTCACTAGACCAACCACCATGCCCATGTTTTAAAAAGGCCCTTTTAAAAACTAGGGAGAGCTAGAACAAATCAATCTATAAGAAAGCCTCTCTAATTGAATTCCTAACTATTGGGTGAGATAGAGTCATCAAACGGATAACTGGGAGCATCATACCCATGGGCTTAGTCATTATTCCCTTTTAAAGTCATCTTCCCCTCAAAAAGCCCTTTATAGAGAGGAGAATTGGGGGCACTCTTTTAAGAGCTTTGTTACCTTTAAAGGGTTCGTTACCAAGTTCCAGGGGAGAAATCATATCCATTCCAATATATTCCTCTCAATTTTTAAGGTTGAGTTTCAGAACTAACCACTTAATATTTAGAGAGCAAATCCATTCAATTCAATAGTTTGGAAGCAGCCATTATGTAACTTACTCACTCACATCTAAGAAAGGGTAGACTCATATTCTCGACCCGGTATTATGTAATCCTCAAAAAAGGTTCATACATCTCTTAAAGGGTGATATCACTTTATATATCTTGGTTGGTGTTTAAAATGATCTTGTACTTATTATCTCACTTCAGTAAGGGGTATCTCAACATGGATAGGAGGAATTTTTAGCTCTTACGACCTCTCCCCCACCATTTAAAAGGGCCTATGAAAAGGTAGGCAAACATCCAAAGCATCACTAGTTTACTCCAGGTAGGTCACGATATCATCTTTCTAGTAATGGTTATTTATGACAGAGAAATGAAGAAATAGGGCCAATCACCAATCCATTTTATATGGAACACAAATCCATAAGTGTTAGATCTGATGCAAGAACTAATCATTTCGATACCAAGATATTGAGAGAAAATACTAAGATGAGACCCTTTGGGATAGAGAGGCAAGCCCACAACTAAATCTCTAGTACTCAACCCTTCCTCATTTATCTTTATTTAGAGATGTGGGTGAGAATAGGCATATTCCAGAGGTAGGGAGAGCTATACTTTCCTTTTAGAGAGCAAATACATTCAATTCAATAGTTTGGAAGCAACTATTATGAATTAGAGTATCGAAGATTGCCATATTGAGGTGATCATTCTGGAGGTAGGCTTTCTATGCCAATTGTTACTAGTGCACTTGGTCATAAGCCTCCTCAAATCACCCATAGAGAGGGGGAGAGGACTCGGTCAAGACCCACCAATCCTAGCCTTCTTGTAGATAGATCATAGAGAGTTGGAATCCTGGTTTTGAGAGGTCCAATTCAAAGTAGCTAGTTTTAAGGGCTAAAAAAAGCCTTCTATTTTAAGCCTCCTGGTTGGAAAGGATCCTTCTCAATCCTAGCAGAGTGTAACAAAACTATGGATGGATAGCTGGGATGGAGGCCCCTCTATTTTAAAAATTGTGATTCATTCAACATAGCAGGGAATAGGCACCCCCTCTCTATTCTAAAAAGGAAACCACTCTATGCCATCAATATGACTATCAGAATGGTGCATAAGATTTAGACGAGTAAGGTTTAGGCCATTGCAATGATTAGAGTAGGTTATTCTTAGTAGCTATAGGGTAGGGTTCCTCCTCTCGGAGCATCATACTTTTTTTACCAGACCCTGAGAATCATAGCTTTCTCATTCGAGGTGGACCATCAATTGAAGAACCAAGATGTGGACGAACAGAATCGGGATAACCAAAAATGGAAACAACATAATATTTTACGTGCCCTTATTATAATGCTCTCGGCTTATGAAGAGGGGCCTCTTGATATATAATACTAAAAGGGAATAACTTAATGAAATCTAGCCACTAGACCATTCTAAGTTTATGTATACGCCTTAGAATTAAATGCTTGACTCTCTATCCGGTTGAGGGCTTAAGTAAGCACTCGCTCGAGAGAAGAGGGTCGAGTTTTCAGGTTCTAAAGCACCTTCAATATAATACTTGGGACACGCCCTTCCTGATTCCTTAACACCATTTGACCATACCAATCATAATTTTTGTGGTACATACTTGAAGTGGATCCATCCAACCATAATCAATTTGCCTCAAATTCTCGTAGTCTCCTACGAGAACTAGATCGATGAATGATAACTATGGAGTGAGAGAACCAAGTGCCATTAAATTAAAAGTTCCTCTCCTCCCTTTACAAGAGTCTCTGAAGAACGAGATAGCATTTTAGATGTCCCAAGAAGTTTTTCCCCTACAGTTAAGAGGATGAACCCCCAATTTGGATAGTTGTTGGAATCACACACGAGAATCAGTCAATCGATCAGATGTATTTCCAAGAATCATTCAGGTTCTTCACTTTGGGGGGATAAATGCCCAGTTCACTTCTGAGAAGAAAGAGCTAACACAAGAATTAGTTATTCAGGTCAGGGCTGGAATTTCAAAAAATAATTACGTGTCAACAGGAATTTTTATGATGGTTAAAATTTTTTATTGACTTTCAGGTTACGGTTTAAAATTTTATTTGTCTTTCAATTTTTTTTGAAATATAATAGCGGTTTCATATTTTTTATAGAGGAAGATGCAGGATTAAGTTTATTTTGAAAGAGTTATCTATTTATAAAATTATAGAGTGAAAGAAGGTTGAGCTAAAAGTAGTTGTGTCAACAAATATCTACCCGTTTTAATACCATATAACCTGTTAACAAACACCGATTAAATAAAAGTACATTAAAATAAAACAATCTAGTGCATAAAACATTAGTTGTAGATTTAAGAAAAATGATTGATAGAACAAAATTCCAAAGAAAAAATATCAATTAGTTGATGACTTAAGAAAAAATTACCATTGAAATTGTGCAACTATGAAAACTGAAACTCACCCCATCACATGCGTTATTTGCAATTCTTGTTCCCACTAGAAATATGCATGAGTTTTTCATTAATGACCCATGGTATGTCTGAAAAACAAAGGAAACCAATAAATACACATTTATCTCATACGCAAGCATGTATAAATTACAAAAATACCCCACAATGCCCTATATGCTTTGATTATTAAGAGGGAGTTGGAGGAAGCATGCATACATTACAAAAGTACCCCACACTGCCCTGTATGCTTCGATTATTAGAGAGGGAGTTGGAGGATCTTCTTCCGCAACCCAGACTACTAACGCAACCCTAGAGTCATGGAGAGTGGAGACTTTGCAATAAAAATAAAATATAATTAAATTTAAAGTCTCCTAACAACTAATGCATTATACTCGTAACATTTACTTTTAGTCCACATATCTAATGTACTCATGTATATTATAAGTAAAATCTACGGTTTTTAAATATATTTACCTATAAAATTTACAGTTTATAAAAAAAATAGAATGTAAAAATCTACAATCGCTATAAAATTAAAACTTTAATTTATGGTTTCAAATGTAAAATACAGTCATATGCCTGTCAAATTACAGGCTTTATTCAGGTGCTTAAGGAAGCCCTCGACTGAGAAAATCAACGAGATGGATGGGTGCATGCTGGGAATGCTTCCAAGAATCAAGTTTGAAACCTCCCTATTTTAAAAGGGGTGTTGGAACCATTTCTCGCATCCATAGGATTTGATTATCACGCTACAAGAAATTACTTGAAACCAACGAGCTATTACAGGCTCTGGTCAACCCGCCTCTTCATTCTGATTTACAACAGCTATTACTATAAGAGAAACTACAAAATGGGTAAGGAAACCCTAGTGGTAATCTTATGACTTTACAATTATTATACGCTCAAGATTAGAATTATACTATATGCATTAATAATGACCAAGCAATAAAAATAACCAATTCTTATGCCTTATGTAGACCGATGCCTAGATTCATTGGGCTATTATAACAATTTAACAACATTTTTAATATGAGAAAGCAAGAAAGAGATTGAGAAAGAATCGACACTATCATGTCCATTTGAATATCATAACAGACATAACAGTTGGCCAACGACAAAAACGTACGTAACACATTCAAATAATGTAATACATTACGCAGTAACACACAAAACTAAGACAAGGAATTAACAAGAACGAAACCTAGAATTATATTGATTTTTCAATAAATTACATGCAGAGTGGGTAGAATGCCTTTTAAATCTATTTTTATCAAAGAAATATATCAATACAATGAAGAAACTCTATTCAAATAATGTAACAAGTCTCTCCTACTCTCCTTGTTCCAATCTAGCAATAGCAGAGTCCATGAATCTCAGGCTCAATTGGATAGGAAATAATCTCAGCTTCTTGAGCACTTTCCTATTAAATCCTACACAAAAAAGGGAAGAATAAGGGATGACAAATAAAATAGACACAAAAAGGAGATACAACAACAGCTGCTAAAGGGAAGAATAAGGGATGACAAATAAAATAGACACAAAAAGGCATTAAAGTATACCTCTTAGCAAAAATGCTATCTTATATTCTACTACTTCCTGCTTGCCTTGGTCAGGTGGATATGCAATGAAAATTTGACCAGGCAGCCACAGTTCAAGATGATGAAGGACAGACCCAACGTGATGGGGAAGGGAAGAAGTGGCATGCTAGGGTTGGAAGGATGGGATGGTGTTGATTACATGGTGGTTACGAGGGAGGAGAGAGTGAAGGGGGTGGCTTCACACAATGGATGGTAGTGAGATGGGCTATGTGGGGAGAACGACGGGGGCGATCAAGAGAGAATGCCTAGAAAGAATGGGGCAGTGATAAGTAGGAGGAAGGAGGGAATGAAAAACAAGATCTATAAGTACATATACGTATCTTCCCTAACTATACTCCGTCGAAGTGTCCCTTATTTAACTATATTTCGTCGAAGCGTGGAGTGAAAGTTCAAAGCCATAACTTGCTTCTTCGCATGCTTTCTTCATATTTTGAAGTTGTAGAGTAGAAAATGACGGTACTCATGCATTGTGCACTCTATCATTTTTCTTTATGATGCTTTTTAGCTGCCCTTCACTGTCCCTTTTATAAGCTGAGGACCTAGGCATGAGCTCATTCAAAAATGTTTATTTTATTTTATCGTATGATACACCATTGTACTCATAATCTGATCCTCGACTTGAGCGTTAGGATTTGTTTTCGAATCAGTCCATATTAGGCTCGTCTCGGTACCATATGCTGGATTTGTTTTGACTGTTCGAACCTTTCCTTCCCTGGTCATTACCTGATTCTATGGTGTCCATTGCCTTTTTATTGGTACTATACGTTTTGCCTTGCTGCAGTGATTTTGTTTTTCTTCATAGGACCCCCCTTTTTTTCTTGGATTAGTGTATGTTCTCGTGAACTAGTAGTCACCTAGTTTTTTGTATTGTTCCTTATTTCGGGTGCCTTAGGGAATGGCCACCCTCTTTTGGGATATCTGATCATATGATTCATTCACTAGGATGTGGACTTATGAGATTTTTTAACTCGTAATTACTTCTGGATACAGATATGCATTGGGCATCTTGTCTCGATACTTTCAAACCTGTAAAAATGTTAGCCTTGTAATATCGAAGGTATACACCAATAATGATCATGCATAGTATAAAGGATATCTTGGCATTTTACTGATTAACTAATCTTATAATAAGCGTTAGATCAAGGCTTCCATCCTATTGTGTTTATTAATCTTTGATTTAAAATTAAGTTTGGGCCTTATCCTTATGTTGAATACTAGTTTGAAAGAATAATCAAACCATTACTAACCTCCATTTTAATACCCACTTTTAATAATCATATTACCTCATCGGTGGGTTACTGCTCGATCAATTACGTAACCCTGCACTTCCGTTTGATCAGTTATTAACGTCTAGGTAGATTGGCCAAGCCCGATCATTGGATATGGTCGTGATTCACCACGATCGTCAGATCTGATAGATTCATGCTCTTTTTATTGACCCTTAGTTTTCTCTGATGGTCTCGATTAATGTGTAACTATTGGATTAAATTGAGAATAGGCACAATCATTCAATCTTGGTCAAAGACCACTTGGTCAATTGATCATTAGAACATTGTTCATATTTTTAATCCAATCAACATCGTTGGATCTGATAGGCAAAGGTGCGACCATCTGATGAAGATATAATCACCCCCTTATTAAAGGATGATAGATTTGATGGAGCACTGCCATTAGATCTTTCTTGGTACAAACGCAACCGTTGGATCGATCAATGATGGATGCTCTTTTCTTTGTATGGCTTCGATTAGATCATGGTCGTTAGATTTAGATTGGCCAAGCGTCGTTGTCAGATTGTGATGTAATCGTATTCCTTTAATGGGCACTTGTTTAGATAAATTTCTACCGTTAGATCTTTTTTCGATTGCATGCGACCGTCGGATTGACTTTTTATCTTCATTCAACTTGTCCACCTTTAATGGCTTTGTGAAATAGCATCCATTGGATTTTGTGGGATCAAGCACATTTGTCGATCTTTGTTGATTATTACTTTAGTGAACCCTCTTTTAACCTTCAAGTAACTCTTTTGAAGTGCGTTCGTTAGATCAATCACACTCGCATGCAACCATTGGATCTACTTGTACATGGGGTGTATTTGGTTTTGACTTGGATAGGATCCTTTTATCAGTTGACCGCTTTGTGATATGTGCTGCCATTGGATCATTCTTGGTGGAAGTGCATCTGTTGATATTCCTTCAACCTGCATAGGCTTTAATCATGAGCACGATTGATCTTCTTAGACTTACCCTTGGTGTTTCATGATTAAGTGCAACCGTCGGATTATTTTCTGCTTAAGCGCGACCGTCAAATATTTTGTAACCTACGAGTTAGGTAATCAAAAGGTGTACGCTTTTTATTTTTATTAATATTGTTTAGGGAGAAAGAGGGATGATTAGTAATATGTTAGGGCCCTCACTAAACATGATTAAACTTGACTAATCATATATTTTATTACCGCCTAATTTACCTTTGTTTTTTTGAAGCGAGCACTACCGTCCAATCGTCTTGTGAGAGAGCGCGTCCATTGATTTCTTTCCATTATATGCGTAGTTTAATCATAACCTTGTCATAATATCTTGGTTTACCTTGGTGGTTTGTGGAAAACATGCATCCGTTGGATCAATCCTTGATCAAACGTAGTCGTTGGATCTTCCTCGACCATCGTACTTAGGCTTTTGCATTTTTAGACCATGGTGTTTATTAGATCGAGCGCATCCATCTAATTTCTACTTAGATCTCCAGTAATATGCACACTTGATAACAGGGGTGCATCATCGTATTTCATTAATCTCGAGTTAAGTCGAAGGGGGGTAATCAGTAACGTATTAAACCCTTGCTAATGCATGATTAACTCTAGCTTCACCTTTATGTTACTCGATACTCTTAGTATTTCTATGCTTGGATTTTAATTTGAGCGTAGCCATCGGATCTCGATCAAGATTGGTGCGGTCATTGATCTCTTTCAACCTACGAGGTCAGTTACCAAGGGTACTTGATTTTAACCTTTGATTAAGCCAAAATGGGGATGATTATTCAATGCGTTAGACCCCACTAATCTTATTTAACAGTTTTAATTAATCTTGCGATATTTAGCCTTTTTAATGCACCTTTCATGAGAGCGTTGTCGTCGAATCAGATCTTGATCAAGCTCTATCGTCATATTTACTTGATCATATCACTACTTAATTAAAGGGGGTGCATACCCTTATTATTTTAATTAATTTTTCTTTCAAAAATTTCGACTTTAATTCCTTTGACCATAGCATTTTAAAGAGTTGTTTAATCAAAGCAAGCGCGTCCATTGGAATTTTCTTTGATGAAGTGCTACCTTTAGGTCTGTTTTAAGGTGCTCAATTTTTAAAACAATTGGGTGCATACCTTCGAAGTTTTAATTAAGACCTTTGTTCAAACCTTAGGTTTTTAGACTTTAGACCATGGTGTTTCATCATTAGGCCTTGATTTATCTTTTTCTAATACTTTAGGACTTAAGAGTTTATTTATTAGGCTTAGGTCCGATTATTGTGATTGCCATGACCCTTACTTTGAAGTCAGGTATTTTTATGATTTTACCATGGTACCGGTTGCTCAAAAATTTAGCCTTAATCACTTTTCACATGATGAAACAATGGCCATAAGGTCAAATCAAAACAAAAAAGGCTTAGGTATAATTCAAACTTTCAAACATATGGAAGTCGATTTCTCTGAAAGAAAAATGCAACAGAGGCTAGTAGTCTTCTGTCAATCATATTGAAAACCAAAAATTTAAATTTGGGGGTTTTCAGATGTTGAGTCAATTTTGGCTCCAACATAGGTTCTGATTGGGACAATGTGTTGAAAACATGAGGCACTCGAGAATTACAAAATCTCTTGGTTTTATTGCAATTTTGGACAAAAATTCAAATCATCTTGACTGTTTAAGCAAAGTTTGAAAAACAAAACATAACAATTTTTAAACTGAAAAATTGTACAAACAATAGGACATCAAAGTAATAGAGTATTATTCTTTTTGTTATAACATGTGTATCAATTATGAATGTTGTAAGCGAAAAAATCTTTGAAAACCGGGAAAATTTTTTGGGGAGAAGATGACAGTGGGCAGGAAGTCCTCTACGGGAGAGCACGGGAGCGGCAACGGTTCGAACCACGGGCACAACGGATCAGACGGACTGAGGCATCCTTGCCAAATGAAGGAGATCGTATTGACGACGATGTCATTTAGGGTAAGGACCCACCAGGCAAATGGGGAGGTGGGCCACAGAAGTCGTATGCTCAGGCAGCGGCTTCAGAAACCCTAAGCGATTATTTTACCAAGGAGTTATTTCCAGCTGGGGATGAGTTGGACATCTCGATGGAAGTCCTCTCAAGATTTGTGGAGTATGAGAAGTATAATCTCATAGGTAAGTTCATTGGTGGTCGTCCGGACATGGAGACCATTCACAAGTGGGCGACAAGAAAATGGAGGACCTCTGGGCATATGGAGTTGGCGACTCTATCCTGAGGTATTTTTGCTATTAGACTAAACAACAAGGAGGACTACTGTAAAATCCTGGCTAGAGGCCCATGGTTTATGAGCCGTAGAAGCCTATTTCTTAGGAAGTGGGGCATGGACTTCAATCTTGACACCCATAACATCAACATTGCCCCAATATGGGTTAGGCTCCCGAGTCTTCCCCTCTTTGGATGGCATGAAAATGTAATAAGAGGCATTGCCCTCTCCATAGGGGAGTTGGTCACCATTGACCCTCCCACCCGAGCTCGAACAAGGTTTGTCCAAGCTCGTTTCTACGTGTTGACGGATCTGGAGGCGGACCTCCCATCCTCCATCACTCTCCAGTCTGGAGGCACCGTTCTCCACAAATAAGCTATTTTCTATGATAATAGACTAGCTTTCTTCCCCCAGTGTCATTCTCAAGGGCACCTTCAGTCCAATTGTCCTCTTCAAAAATTAGGGTAAGCAGAAGCAGGAAACCCGTAACCCCCTGCAACATGGTGAAGTCCAGGCGAAGCAGTCAAATCTTCCAAATGCGAAGGGCCATGATTCTCCAGGCCCCTCCAAGGACCGTGATGAAATCTCCTAGCCAGGAGAGAATATCACCCACCAACTGGACTCAGAGCGGTTTGGAGCAAACACCCAGCAAGGAGAAAACTCCCGCCTGGAGAACCATTCACAGGAGAAGGAGGATCGGTCCCCCCCCCCCAAAAATACCACTCAGTTAGATTCACCCAAGCTCTAGGACCAGGGCCATCCCGATTTTAACCATTCACAAACTTTGCTAGAATCACCTCCTAGGTAGGAGGGGTGAACAGTCCGATCATATTAGCCCTCGAAATACGAGGAGCCGAAAGCAAAGCGTGGATTTTGGTAGTGAGAGGAAGCAGGGCCGTCCTCCCAACAAAGACAGGTGAGACAAAGAGACAGCGACAGACGTCGTGAATGGAACCCAACGTCTGCTAGTTTTGGATGACTCTGATACTTAGACGGACGAAACGCATGTACCAAAACCTTCCCCCCAACAAGGAAGGGGAGGCAAGAAGAATCTCAAACTGTCCAGATGAAAGTTCTCTCATGGAATGTGAGAGGATTGAACGGAGCAGCCAAACAGAGGTTAGTGGCTGATATCCGAAAGAGGACTAACCCATCCATCCTAATTTTGCAAGAGACCAAGACCGATGCTATCTCCTCTGATAAAGCTGCTAAGGCCATTTGGGCCAAGGTAAGATTTTTGTCCAGTCCTACAGTGGGAACAACGGGAGGTCTCATGGTTCTTTGGGATCCAGAGAGTGTCGAGGGCAGCTTGCTATCAAACTCCAATAGGATTATCAATGTGCTGTTCCATTCCAAAACCACCAATTTTTCCTGGATCCTGTCCAATGTTTATGCTTCGAATTCTACCACGGAGAGAGCAGAAATGTGGAAAGCTATTTCCCAGATGAGGGAAAATTTTAGTAATTTTCCTTGGGTCTTAGGGGGAGACTTCAATTGTCCTTTTCATCCATTTGAAAAGAAAGGTGGATCCGACCATTCCAGCCGCAGCTTGGAGGACTTTAGAGATTTTGTCTCTACTAACAGCCTGCTTGACATCGAACTCAAAGGGGTATCCTGATTGGGAGCAGCCTGATTCAAGTCAAGATCGATAGATTTTTCATATCCCAAGAAGCTATTCCCATCCTTGATGGTGCAAATCTCTCGACCCTACCAAGGATTGGGTCTGACCACAACCCTATTTTTTTGGAGATGAACGATGGGCCTGTTTTTAAGACCCCCTTCAGATTTGAATCCATGTGGACTTCTCATAAAGACTTCAAAGGATTGGTCTCAACATGGTGGCAATAGGATGTGGGAGGAACCGCTTCTAAGAGAGTGGCTATAAAACTCAAGATGGTCAAAAAGAAGTTGAAAATATGGAACAAAGAGGTTTTCGACAACATTTTCGAGTCCAAAAGGTCCATCTTGGAGAACCTGAAAGTTTTGGAGGAGAGAATGGAACTCGAAGGTTACATCGAGGGCCTCAGGGAGGAAGAACGGAGCCTATTGGTTGATTACCATTCTATTCTTGCAAGGGAGAAAACTTTCTGGCGCCAAAAATCTAGAGACCTTTGGTTGAAGAATGGAGACTCCAACACGAGGTTTTTCCACGCGTCTACCATGAGGCATAGAGGGGCCAACAAGATCAGATAAGTGTCTTGCAAGGATGGGCGCGTAACCCCCAGGAAATCAGGAGCGAAGCGGTTGACTTTTTCCAAGACTTGCTTGGCACTCCTCCCGACAGCAACATACAGGTCCAGAAATCTTTGCTTGCCAACTTTTTGACTAAAGTCCCCCACGAGGTAAGCATCAAGCTTCTGGAACCTTTTTCCTCGTCCGAGATTAAAGAAGCTTTGTTCTCCATGCAACCAGACAAGGCCCCTGGCCTTGATGGTTTTCCCCCCCATTTTTTTCATGTCATGTGGGATATTATGGGTTCGGATGTGTGCAAAGCTATTTGGGATATTCAAGCTTCCAGATCCATTCACCCGAAACTCAATTCCACCTTTCTTGCTCTCATTCCTAAGTCTCCCGCCTACAAAAGCTTCTCTGACTACCGACCCATCAGCCTGTGCAATATTTTTTACAAGATCCTCACCAAGTCTATAGCCAATAGACTGAAACTCGTTCTTCCTCTCCTGGTTGATCCTTTTCAAGGAAGCACTGTTAAAGGCATAAACATTCTTGACGGTGTCATCACTGTCCATGAAACTCTTCACTCTGCTTACCGCTCCAAGAATGCTGCACTTTTTCTTAAGCTAGACATGAACAAAGCCTTTGACAGAGTTGATAGAAGGTTCTTGTGTGCAGTCCTCCTCAAGTTCGGCTTTCATCCTCACTGGATTGACCTTGTCTGTAGCTGCATATCCACTCCCTTTTTTTTTGTCCTGATCAACGGGTCCCCTACTAGGTATTTCCAAAGCGCTAGAGGCCTCAGACAAGGCGACCCTTTGTCACCCATCCTCTTCATCCTTCTGGCGGAGGTTCTAAGCTGGTATTTGAAAGAGGCTTTTTGTCAGAACAAGATTTCTGGCATTCTGCCCACTTCTAGAGTTGCACCTGTCACTCATCAGTAATTCATGGTTGACACCCTCATCTCCACTGGGGAGCTTCTAGAGTTGCCCAAGCAAAATCCCTCAAGCGAATCCTCTCCCGTTATGAGCAAGCTGCTAGGCAAAAGGTCAATTACATCAAGAGCAAAATCTACTTTATTAACACTCCCCTGCGTAGGCAACTCCGGATTGCCAAAATTTTAGAATGCTCCATTGATTCCCTGCCTACGTCTTATCTGGGGTTGCCCCTGTCTTACAATGGCCGTGCCAGTGGAAGTATGTGGAACATGATCCTGGAACGCCTTCACAAGAAACTAGGCACTTGGAAGGGCAAACTCCTGTCACAAGCTAGGAAAGCCACCCTCACCAAATCTTGTCCTCGGGGGATCCCAACCTACTTTATGTCTATGTTCATGCTTCTAATTTCTGTCCACTCCAAAATTGAGAAGATTCAGAGGACCTTTCTGTGGTCAGAATCCCTCTTGTTGCCTAGGACAAGGTTTGCTCGCAGAAAGACCAAGGCGGCTTGGGGATGAGGAGATCAAGACTTATGAAATCAGCTTTACGCTAAGCATGCTTGGAGGATCCTAACAAGTGACCCAATGGAGTGGGTTAAACTGGTCAAAAGAAAATCTCTAGGCTCCAATTTTTTTTTTACGCTGAGACTCCCCCTGAAGCATCGGATTTTTGGAAATCTGTGCTCCAAACCCATCATTTGATCAGCTTGGGAGCCCGCTAGATTTTGGGTGATGGCAACCTCATCCTCTTTTGGAAGGACAAGTGGGCATCTGAAGAAGCCCTTGGCTTGAGGGCGGACCTTGCTGGCCTGAGAGCTCAAATCGACCCAAATTCCCAACTCAAGGTGGTGGATTTCATAGACCGGAGCACCCGTTCCCCTCGGTGGAAACTTCCAGTCGTGGACGAGTTTAATAATGAGGTTACATTTGGCAAACATCCTCTAATCAGTTTTAATCCCATCTGTTAAGAGGACTGACAAAATCATCTAGCATGGCACGGAGGATGGTCTTTTCTCTGTCAGATCTGCCTATGAATTTCTTACCAGCGAGACTGCCCTGGATTATCGGTGTAAAGTTGTCTGGAGAAAAGGGGTCATCCCTAAAGTGAACTTCTTTGCATGGATTGCTTTTCACAACAAAGCCTTAACCATTGACAACCTTCACAAGAGGGGATTTGCCTTTCCCAATAGGTGCTACATGTGTTTAGCGAAGTGCGAGACGAGGGATCATTTATTCCTGCACTGCCTCTTTTCCCACTCGGTCCTCAGCATTGTCCTATCGTCCTTCCAAATCCTCTGGTGCTCTCCCCGCTCCCTCAGAGATGCTTTCCATCAATGGCCCAATCCTTTCAAGAATCCTAAACTCCGCTTCCTCCTTGAGGCCTCCTTCCACCACTCCATTTGGAAAATTTGGTTAGAGAGGAATGCCAGAGTCTTTGGCAGAGCCCCAAAAGTGCATCCTTGTGTCGCTCAAAGGGCCTTATCCTATGCCATCAAGAACCCTAAAGCTGTTCCTAGTCCCCGTTCCCACCTTTCGAGCGAAGAGGCGATTTTCAAAAGGATGGATCTCTGCCCGTCTCCGAAAGCTGTTACAGGTCCCTGTCGAAGAAGTGTTATTTGGACCAAGCCCCCCGTGGGGTGGATTAAATTGAATTTTGACGAAGCGGCAAAGGGTAATCCTAGGCCCGCTGGATCAGGTGGTGTTGTTAGAGATCATGATGGGAATCTTGTGGTGGCCTACTATGAAGAGTTGGGCTCCCAAACGAATCACTATGCCAAAGCCCGAGGCATTCTGAAAGGAATCCAAATCCTCTCCAAGGATACTCGGCCTCTAATTATTGAAGGAGATTCGCTCAACATTGTGAACTACCTCCTAGGCACCAAAGACCCATCCTGGAGGGTCTTCAACATCGTTCTTGAGGCAAGAACGCTTCTTTCCCAACGTGGTAGGTGGAAAGCAAGTCATATCCTTAGAGAAGGCAATCGCGTGGCTGACCACATGGCCAACAAAGAGCTCTCGACCACGTGTCCGATCATGTGGCGATCTTGCTTCCCATCCGAGGTGGAAATATTGGCCAGAGCGGATATCCCTTCATGAGGTGTTTCCCACGTAGATTTTGGAAGGTCCTTCCCGATGAGTATCGGGTTAGGGTGGCAGCTCTATCCAATCCCCTGTGCGATAGTGGTCGTATGAGTCACGCGAAGTGCAACCCTTTTTCCAATGCTAGTTGCTTTCAAGTTTTTGGATTAGTAGTTTTCTTTGTCTAGTGTTTGGCTGTTTTGCTTTTGCTATCCATGTTTCAGTTTCTTCGACTATTACTTGTTGTTATCTCGATAAATTTTCATTTTGTCATCTGGTTAATCAGGCTTAAATGCCCTTTCTGTAGCCTCAGGGCAATTAGTCTAGGTTTTACTTTCTTGCAATCAGGCTTATATTTCCAGCCAGGAGGCATGATGCATCATTAGAAGTAAGGCTAATTTTATACATAAGGTTTTGGGATCCTCTATAAAAACCCACTGTTAATCTATTAAAATAATTACCAAAAAAAAAAGTAATAGAGTATTAAAAAACTATAATTCCCTTTTATTCACTTTGGACACCAGGATCAAAATTTTAGAAACAAATGAGTTTTTTTAGATATATTGTAATGGTTGTTTTAGCTAAGTCATAGGATATGATTATACAAAATTTGTCAAATCCATTTGCTTCATCATGTTTTGGCCCATGTGTGTGTTTGTGCATTCATTTTTATTTCTAAGTCTTTCAAAACTTTGTCATATCTGAGCAAAACAGTTAAGCCCAATATGTGATTTCACTCTTAAAAATTTTCACCATTCTGTAGGGCTCCACTACCAGTCAAGTGTCTATAGCCCCTGTGGAGTTGCTTCTAATCCCATCCGGTTTTACCCTACTGCCAGTCAAGCGTCTATAGCCCCAGTAGAGGTTTTTCAAGATATCTCAGGCAGTGACTCAATTTTACTTTATTGTAAATTTTCTCTCCCGTTTAAAAGTATTTGATATAAGCAAATTGTGCAATGAGTATGCCTGAGTTGAGGATTAGTTTCTGGCTATAAGGATGAGTGTAATGATTTTTAGCTTAACCACCCTCTCAAAGATAACTTGATTCTTTGGACCTTTGAAGTCACCTTAAGTATCATTTGTAATGTGAGGCTTTGACGTGATGTTTCAATCAGCTCTGTTTTCATTTTGTTTTATCTCATATTAGATACCCATTACATAAACACTCATATTTGAAAAAAATCGTATACCTTATCAGATTCTAAAATAAATCTATTTTTTTCTTATTGTTTTTGGGGGAAACTACAGTAATGTATACTCATAAAACTAAGAATACCATGTGTAACAGCAAACTTAGAATTAAAAAATAAAAGAAAAGCTTATCTAGTACACAAAATAAAAAAATACATCACTCTATTTTTGGGGTTTTTTGGTGTCTCCATTTTTTTTTTTTTTTTTTCACCTTCAACAGGGATTGTACATCTTGAGGTATTGGCCATTAATAGGGATAGCCATTAGTTCTCCCTGCAAAGTCTACAAATTGTAAGTAGTCTGCCCTATGACATGGGCTATCTGGTATGGACCAATCCATTTTGGTTCGAATTTTCTTTTTTCACCATGCTTTTCATTTTTAGGATCCCAATAGATGATTATATCTCCTTGAGAAAAAGGAGTACCCTTGGATTTCTTATTAAACAATTTCATGGTTTTATAGATTTGTTCCATCATTCTATTAAGGGTCTCTCTTCTTTGCTCTTCTAACAGGACAATGTGGTCAAGGCTTTCTTTGTAAAGGGCTGGGGTCTTCATGATCCTACAATAAGAGGGAAAGTGCCAATTTTTCTATTCTTGAGGGTAATAAGGCTTTCTCTCCATATACCATCTCATAGGGAGTCCTTCTTGTGTTTCTTCTAACAGACATCCTATCAACCCAAAGAGCAAATTTGAGTTCATTGTCCCATTCCCTTTTGTTCTTACATAATGATATTTTTATTCTTGTTATTACATTTTTATTTGATGACTCAACAAGACCATTTCTAATAATTAACAGAATGGGATAGTTCAATTCCATATTCAGCACAAAATTCTACCATTTCATATGAAACAAAATACTATGCATTATCTATTACTAGTTTTTGAGGAACTCCAAAACTAGTTATAATATTTTCTTCCAAGAATTTGATGATGGTGGCGGTTGTGGATGTTCTTAGGGGTGCAGCTTCTACCCACTTTGTAAAGTAATCTATTGCAATTATGATCCACTTGTGTTGGCCAGATGAATTAGGCTTGATCTCTCTAATTAGGTCAATGCCCCATTGGCTAAAGGGTGCTTCAATGATTAATGGCTTGAGGGGCATGGCCACCAGCTACTTATTTTTTGCAAAAACCTAGTAGTTATGATAGTTCCTAACATATTTATATACATATTTAAAAATGGAAGGCCAATAATATCCTGCTCTCATTATTTTATTAGTTGTGGCTTTTGGAGCAAAATATCCTCCACATAAACCATTGTGAAATTCATTAATTATTTATGGGATTTTATTTTCATATAAAAAGACTAATAACACACCATCTGGGTGCTTCCAGTAGAGCACACCATCTTGCACATAATATTTTTGAGCTTGAAGTTTTATTGACCTCATTCTATTTGTTGATACATCTCTGGGAAAAGACAGAGTTTGTAAATATGTCTGAATTTCATCATACCATTTACATTCTCCATTATTGATTTAACCATTATTATGCCTTATGTGGACCGGTGCCTAGATTTATTGGGCTGTTATAGCAATTTAACAACATTTGTAAAATGAAAAGAATAAAAGAGACTGAGAAAGAATTGGCATTATCACATTCATTCGAATATTGTAATAGATATAACAGTTGGCCAACAAGAGAAACATACGTAACACATTCAAATAATGTAATACATTACGTAATAACACACAGTATCGAGACAAATAATTAATAAAAATGAGACCCATAATTGTATTGATTTTACATAATATTACACATAGAGTTGGCAGAATGCCATTTAACTCTATTTTCAAATAAATACATCAATACAATGAAGAAATTTTGTTCAAATGATGTAACATAACTCTTCTACTCTTCTTGTTCCAATGTGGTAACAGTAGAGTCTCTGAACCTCAAAATCAATAGATCTAGAAATGATCTCAGCTTCTTGAGCACTTTCCTATCAAAATCCTACATAGTAATAATGGGAGGAATGAGAAATGAGCAAGAAAAAAGACACATAAGGGAATACAACAAAACAACTCAAAGGGGCACTCAAGTATACCTCTTAGCAAAAATGCTATCTAATGCTTGATGCAAATTCTGGCCCTAAATACTTCCTTTTATAGCTTTTGGTTCTTGAATCTGTTATTTTTGGCTTGATCCCAGCCTTACACTTGTCACCATTTGGTTTTATTTTCAAAACTGATATAGTTGGCTCCCATTATCTCTTTTCTTCATATTGTAACCCCCTTTTTTTACCTTTTTGTTTTAAATATTTCAACCGATGATATCAGTGCCCCGAGGGCTTCCCTCTTTTACTCTCCCCTCTTCAGTTCCTCCTTTTTCTATTTCTTATTGTCTTTCTAATTGACTTTGTGTTTTGGATGTTTCTCCTTCCTGTACATCTTGTTCTTCGTCTCTAGGGGGTGAGCTCATTTCCATTTGTAGGCTGCATATTTGAATTTATTTTCCCTTTTTGCCTTGCTGCAACCATTTGATCTTTTTTCAATCATTCTCCAGGCATCGGTGTTAAAATTCACAACAAATATTAACATATTCATCTCTTGCAGGACCCTGTTTTTTTGTATGCTAATATAATTTTTGTTTTTTTCATACTGGGTGATCAGCATCTCCACAGTATTCACTAAGAAAGTGGTTTGTTTGGTCAATTTTGGCTCGTCATCGGGCTCACAATCAAATTCTTCTATATTTTCTTTCAGGAGGTCCTCTATACTGGCAGCTTCTAAAATTTCTTCTAGAGGCAATCCTATATCTGCCAATGTTTCTATTATGTCATCCAACAGGCTTAAAAACTTTTGCAACATTATTGAACCATATTTCCATGTTTGATCCAAACATAGTTGCTTTCATGAATTTGATATTACACTTGATCTCAGTCCCATAATTTAACAGCACTTCCTAATTCTACATTTCTTCGAAATATTCCAACATTGAGTCGAGGGTAGGGCTTCTGATAGATCAGGCTTTCCATTTCTTGAGCAGTCACCCTAATTTGTATGAACATCTCAGTGATCCCATTGATATTATCTCAAATTTTAAGAGACATCTCCCTTTTTATTGTATTCAAATAGTACGTATAATTGAGGATTTTTACCATCAAGGGGGGTTGGGCTACGGTGGTGTTTTTTTGTGTCAACTCTTCCTTTAGTTTATTTATTAAAGCTTGCATCTCTGCTTTTTCTTTATCACTTATTTCCAGTTGGCTTCTCAATTCCATATTGCTCTGATGCAGCTGATCCAAAGTTTGCTCTTGTTCTTCTTTAGCTACTTTGACCATATCTCTTTCCTTTCCATGTACTGAAATTCCCCTAGTTCTCTCATAGATTTTGAGAACAACAGGCTCTTGTAGGGCAAGGATGTGTACCTCTGCCATATCCATTTTGGGAGTTTCTATTTCTCCTCTAGCTGTAGAGTCATCTCCCCAGCCTCCCATTCCTGCTACTACTTGTAGGTCATGCTCTCGGGAAACACTAAAAATTGTTTGTTCTTCAGATCTTTCCAACACAACATTCGTGGAGGGCAGTGACAACCTAGGATTCTTCGTTTTTGGAGTAGATAAAATTGTTTACTTCTTAACTCTGAGATCTCTGAAGATACCTCCAAATCCACCTGCTCTTCTCATGTTCATCTATATTACTGATGGAATTTTTATCTCCTTGTATTTTATCTTCAAAGAGTTGGGAATGGCTCTGGGGGCTAACTTCATCACACTGGTTACTATTAATAGCTAGCTAGAAATTGGAACTATAGCTTGCTAGGGAGAAGTCAGCTCTCGAACAGGTGCAGCAACTACCTCCTTTCCTTTTGCTGTACTTAGGCTTTTAGAGACTTTTTGGGAAGTGCTGGGTGTTGCCTCTATTCTGAGGTGAGTTTCATTAGGGGCTTGGACTTGTTATTCTACAACATCTTTAGAGCTCATAGTGACTTCCATTTGATCAATACCCTGATCTTCTATCAATTCTAATAAGGGGTCTTCTCTAATTGCTTGGGTAGCTTCTAGTAAGAGGGGGGCCACAAATTCCCCTTTAACTCTTCTAACTACAATCAATTTAGGGGGTAATCATAGGTTTTATGTACTTACAAATTGCCCCTTTCTTCAAAAGGGTACTTATCCCAAACTATCTTCAAATCTCTCCCTTTCTCTATAGCATCTAATAATTCTTCTTCGTAAGCATCTTTCCTATGCTCGACCTAGGCGTAATCATGATTTTTCATTAACCTCTTGTACTTCTTATCTAGATCGTAAGGTCTCCAAGTTATCTCTTCAAAATCCATGAGATCTAAATCATACATTCCCTTGAGTAAAGTTGGATACCCTATAAATATATAACTTCCAAACTTACAAGGGACACTGAGCCATGGAACTCTATTGTGCTTCTTCACCAGTCTCATTTTGGCCTCTTCGTCCACTTGTCTGCATAGCTCTAGGGCAGCGAGAGATAAAGGATAATACATAGGCAACATTTTCGAGGGGATATTAACTCCATAGAGCCGAATGTATGTGAACCCTTTAGAGAAGAAGTAATATCCTATGTCCTTTTCCTTTATGAAAGCTCTCACCCCAGGCCCTAGTCTCTCAGGGAGGAAACCAGTCAGAATCTAGTGAATTTCAATCATGAAAATATCACAAAACCAACCCATGTGAGTATGACCTTCGTGTATCCTCCAAAAACTAGTCTGAAAATAAGGAATCTCAAAGGCCCCAACTCTCTTTCGGCTTTCCTCTCCTAATTTTCCCTCTATTAGGTGTATGAGGATGGAGTAGTTAGAAAAAATAGGCATCTCCTACCTTTGTTTCAAAATAGCTTCTTTTAATTTTGACAATTGTGAGTGCATTTGATCACTCAATTCTTGGTCCTAGGCGTAAATTGGGGTGCCCATTGCCCGATTACTCTGTGCTACTAAATGCAATACTTTCCTACCCACTACACTAAGGTCTTGTACTCTCAAAACAATGTTAGCCATATCATAGAAATCTCCAACCCATGGATTGAAAGCAAATTTTCTGATGGGGAACTTATCAACTATTTTCTCATGTTCTTCAAAAATTATTTAAAAATATCTAAATTTGGTAACATTCGAGACTGTATTTCAATTATCTGTTTAACCAGCCGAGTATTAGAGGGCACCAGTTTGAAGACTTGTGTGATGTGTTTGGCTGCAATACTAAACACTGGTCTATCTCTATTGTCTTAAAATGTTATGGTTTTCTCATCGTACGCCATGGCTAACCAGGCTAGTAAGTCGGAGGAGTAGTATACCCTCGGGCATATCAACTTTCCAAGATTACTAGTCCACCTGGTACTCTTGGGAAAACCCTTATGTTGTAGTCTCCTTGCTTTGTGAAATAGGTCTGCTAGCAACCAAGGGGCTCTTTCATCATTTTCCATCGTGCGAGCAAAACTTTGGATGCAAGTATTTTCAATTTCATACTGCAATGCGAGAGTGAAATTTTTATCGGGCCCACTTTTTTAGGTGAAATCATACATCGTACTTCCGGGGAGCTCGGCATATGATAATTGGTCTGTGACAAACTTTACTACTTCTTCTATGTCTTTGGGTACGAAATCAGTTCCCCAAGACTCCATATTGCTCTTGGTCACTGTTATAGCTTACTGAAAGAAATCTATCGATTCTCTACTCACTTTCTACTCTTTCGAACCAGTTCTTTGCTCAAGATTACCAGGGTGGTAAGGTTGTTCAATATGGTCAATACTTGATGGCGAAGTGGGTTTTCTGTCCTCGCATAACTTGTCATTAATATTGCGTAACCAACTACTTTTTCAAATTTTCCAATGGAGATTCGCCGAAGTGTCACTTTCTAATGTCAGACAGTTATAGTAGGTGGCTTTCCTCGTCTTGCACGTCTGTAGGGACTTTGATCTGTGTACTTGCAATCATTTGAAGCTTCCCTATTGGTTACCGAACTAATCGTCCCTCTAACGTGGAAATACAAATGTGGTGGTGGTGGCTTTTTGTGAGAAAGTATTATGCATTTTTGGTCTTGAAAGAGATTCAACTTCAAAAATAGTTACACCGTTAACAAGGTGGCAATCATTTTGGGGATCTGTCGTCAGATTTGGTTATCGAGGTGTGTGCCCATTGGATCCATCAATTCATGATGATCGTTGGATGGGATTTGCATTGTATGCCTACATTTGATGCTTTTGGACCTACAAGAATGTTAGCTCTATAATATTGAGGGTACATGTCAATGGTGGTCTTACATATTATAGAGGATATCCTAGCATTTTATTGGTTAATCAATTCATGCTTTTATTTTACTGAGAATATTAATCTTTGACTCAAAATTAAATTAGAGCTTTATCCTTCATTTAATATTTATTTATTTATTAAAGAGTAATCAAAAGAATTACTAACATCGTTAATAACTCATCGTCTGATCAAACACATAATCTTACACGTTCATCCGATTAGCTAAACCTGTACCATCGTTCACTGTGGGGGGGGTTGTTTTTATCGTGGTTAGACCTCTGATTGTAGGCTATGTCTTTAAACCTTTAGGTGATTTGGTTGCTCACGACCATCAAATATGGTTGGGGTTCACCGCTGTCATTGGATCTAGTAGAGTTATACACTCTTTATTGGACTTTATCTTTGCTTGGTATTCATGCATAAGCACAATTGTCGGATTTCTTATTGGAAAAGGTGTGGCCATTAATTGTATTTAACCTTTCGACTCGTCAACCTTTGATAGCTTTGTGGGATCATAACCATAGGATCAACTTGTAATCAAGCACTATCATTGATGTCCTTTACTTTGATTTGACCAAGGGAAAAGTGCTACCATTAGATTTAGTTGGGATCAAGGGAGGTCATCGAATTTATCCTATGTGTGTTAATGTCTTTTACGTGACCTTGATTCACTCACGATGGTTAGATCTTGGCAGATTGAAGCATCACCGTTGATCTCCCTTTGGTTCATGATTGCTTTTGAAAGAGCACTGTCATTGGATCTAGGCTAGTTTGAGCACCGTCGTTGATTTACTTTGACCCTTATTATCCTATAGACCCTTTTGATCGAAGAGCGACCATTGGATTTAATATGGTTTAAGCTACCGTTGATCTATCGATAGTGAGGGACAACTTGGTTCACCTCAGTCGTGAACTTCTGATTGGCTAGACGAAATGCTTCCAGCGCTATCGTTGGATCAGGTAAGGATCATTGATCGTGACCGTTGATTGAATTTGACCTGCAAGGTTAGTAACTGAAAGGCACATGCTTTTGATTTTTATTAACCTTGATTAAGCGAATGGGGGATAATTAGTGACGTGTTAAGACCCTCGCTAATGCATGATTAATTTTACTAATCAAATTTTGACTTTGTCTTACCGTTAGATTTACCTTCACATTATCTGGAGTGAGCGATGCCATTGGATCAGGTGCATTTGGGCGCAACCGTTAGATTTAGCTAGAGATGTTCATATTTTAGTTGACATGGATCTAATACCATCTTTGACTTCTTTGGGTAAAGCTCATCCCTTAGATTTTATCATGTCAAAGCGCGACCGTCGATATTTGATAACCTTCATTCTACCCGATGCTTCTATCATTTAATTACTTAGATCTTAACTTGACCACTACTGTCAGATATTGGTGAGGATTGGCATGACCGTTGATCTCTTTTAACCTATGGGGTTAGTTACCAAAGGACACTTTATGAATTTTCAAAAGGGTGCGACCATTGGATCAAATCATGATGAAGCACGACCATCGATCTCCTATAACCTGCAAGTTTGATAACCAAAAAGGGGTGCATTAATTTATTTCGATAATCTTTGATTAAGTCAAAAGGGGGGTAATTAATAATGTATTAAGACCCTTGCTAATGCATGATTAATTCTAGGTTTACCTCCATGTTACCTGACACTTTTACCATTCTATTTCTTGGATTTTGACTTGATCGCAACTGTCAGATCTTGGTGGGGATTGGCATAGCCGTTGATCTCTTTCAACCTGCAGGGTTAGTTACCAAAGGGTACTTTATGAAAAAAATTAAAAGGGCGCAACCGTTCGATTGAATCATGATCAAGCGCCTGCCTTTGGATTTCTTTGAAATAGCTCAATATTTAATTAAAGGGGTGCATACCCTCAAGGCTTAAATTAATTCTTCATTCAAACCTTAGATTTTACCTCTTTTGACCATGGGGTATTGAAGAATTGACTCTTAGAGTGTGCGCATCCATCCGATCAAGGAAGATCTGGGTGCTACCCTTCGATCTCCTCAAGGTGCTCGATATTTAATGAAAGGGGGCGCATACCTTAGAACAATTAGTATTTGGCTTAAGACCTTAGGTTCTTAGACTTTAGACCATGGCGCTTACCTTATCCCTTAAATGATTTTATAATTTACTTATCTAGATACGGTCCAAAATGTTTTATTAATACTTTTAGATACCTTGGGACTTAGGGGTTTATTCTTTTGACTTAGGCTCACAAATTATGATTATTAAATTCATGGGTCATAAACCTTACTTTAAAAAGTTGGGTATTTTAATGATTTGACCATTGTAGTGGATGCTTATATAATTTGACCTTTATGGATTTTTATAGGATAAAACAATGGTCATAAAATTAATCCAAAAATGACTAAGGTTAATTTCATAAATCAATCATATGGAAGTCAACTTCTCAGATGAAAATGCAATAGAGGCTAGCAACTTTTGCTAATTTTATTGAAACCAAAAAATTTAAAATTGGGGGTTTTAGATGTTGAGTCAATTTTGGCTCCAACATAGGCTTTGACTGGGACAATGTGCTGAAAACATGAGGCACTTGAGAATTACAGAATCTCCTGGTTTTATTGCAATCTTGGACAAAATTTCAAATCATCAAGACTGATAAGTAAAGCTTGAAAAACAAAACATAACAACTTTTAAATTGAAAAACTGTAATTACAACATAATATCAAAGTAATAGAGCATTGAAAACTGTAATTCCTTTTATTCAATTTGGAAACTAGGGTCAGAATTTTAGAAACATATGAGTTTTTTAGATATATTGTTATGTTTGTTTTAGCTAAGTCATAGGATATGATTACACATAATTTGTCAAAGCTATTTGTTCCATCATGCTTTGGCCCATGTGTGTGTTTGTGCATTCATTTTGATTCCTAAGTCTTCCAAAACTTTGCCATATTTGAGAAAAATAGTTAAGCCTAATGTATGATTTCACTCTTAAATATTTTCACCATTCTATAGGGCTCCACTACCAGTCAAGCGTCTATAGCCTCGGTGGAGTTGCTTCTAATCCCATCCGGTTTTACTCTACTTCCAGTCAAGCGTCTATAGCCCCGTAGAGGTTTTCCAAGATATCTCAGGCAGTGACTCAACTTGCATTATTTTGATTTTCTTTCTCATTTGAGAAGTATTTGGATATAAGAAAATTGTGCAATGAGTATGCCTGAGTTGAGGATTAGTTTCTAGCTAAAAAGGATGAGTGTAATGATTTTTAGCTCAACCACCTTCTCAAAGATAACTCTGTTCCTTGGACCTTGAAATCACCTTAAGTATCATTTGTAATGTGAGGCCTTAACATGGTGTTTCAATCAACTCTGATTTCATTCTATTTTATCTCTTATCATATGACCATTGCATAAACATTCATATTTGAAAAATTGTAAACATCATCAAAGTCTAAAATAAATCTCCTTTCTTCTTATTGTTTTTGGAGGAACCAACAGTAATGTATACTCATCAAACTAAGAATACCATGTGAAACAGTAAACTCAGAAATATACCAACAAGAAAAGAAAAGCTTATCTGGTAAACAAAATAACAACAAAACACATCACTCTATTTTTGGGGTTTTTGATTTTCTATTTTTTTATTTTATTATATATATATTTTAGGTCCTTCAACAAGGATTGTACATCTTGAGGTGTTGGCCATTAATAGGGATAGCCATTAGTTCTCCCTGCAAAGTCTACAATTTGTAAGTATTATGACCTACAACATGGGCTATCTGGTATGGACCAATCCATTTAGGTTCGAGTTTTCCCTTTTCACCATGCTTATCATTTTTAGGGTCCCAATAGATGACTATATCTCCTTGAGAGAAAGGAGTACCCTTGGATTTCTTATTAAACAATTTCATAGTTTTCTTGAGTTTGTTCCATCATTCTATTAAGGGTTTCTCTTCTTTGCTCTTCTAACAGGACAATTTGGTCTAGCCTTCTTTGTAAGGGTTTGGGGTCTTCATGATCTTGCAACAAGAGGGAAAGTGCCAATTTTTCTATTCTTGAGGGTAATAAGGCTTTCTCTCCATATACCATTTCATAGGGAGTCCTTCCTATGTTTCTTTTGACAGACAACCTATCAGCCCAAAGAGCAAATTTTAGTTCACTGTCCCATCCCCTTTTGTTCTTACCCAATGATATTTTTATTCTAGTTATTACATTTTTATTTGATGACTCAACAAGACCATTCCCTTGGGGGTAATAATTAGCAGAATGTGAGAGTTCAATTCCATAGTTAGCACAAAATTCTACCATTTCATATGAAACAAAATACTGCCCATTATCTATTACCAGTTTTTGAGGAACTCCAAACCTGGTTAGAATATTTTCTTCCAAGAATTTGATAATGGTGGTAGTTGTGGAGGTTCTTAGAGGAGCAGCCTCTACCCACTTGGTGAAGTAGTCCATAGCAGTTATGATCCACTTGTGTTGGCCTGATGAATTAGGCTTGATCTCTCCAATTAGGTCAATGCCCCATTGGGTGAATGGTGCTTCAATGATTACTGGTTTGAGGGGCATGGATGCTAGTTGCTTCTTTCCTACAAAAACCTGGTAGTTATGATAGTTCCTAACATATTTATATACATCCTTAAAAATGGAAGGCCAATAATATCCTGCTCTCATTATTTTATTAGTTGTGGCTTTTGGAGTAAAATGTCCTCCATAGAAACCATCATGGAATTCATTAATTATTTTTGGGACTTCATTTTCATATAAACAGACTAATAACACTCCATCAAGGTGCTTCCAATAAAGCATACCATCTTGCACATGATATTTCTGAGCTTGAAGCTTTACTGACCTCATTCTATTTGTTGATATATCTCTAGGAAAAGATAGAGTTTGTAAATATGCCAGAATTTCATCATACCATTTACATTCTCCATTATTGATTCTCCTATTATCATGCATTTCATCTATTGTGATGACATTATTAGAGTCCTCTCCTTTATATGCCAGGTATTTAGCTAAGCCCTGTCCTTTTACAGTTTTGACTATTTTGAATTCGGTATCATATTGCAAAAGTTTCACCATCCATCTTGTTGGCCTTCCTAATGGCTCAGATTGGGTAAAAATATCTTTTATTGTTATGAAAGGGATGCAACAGTAAACTTTGTTTGAACCGAATATACCTTTAAAATGTTCTAAATATTGAACAACAGCATAAGCATGCTTTTCCAATAGGGTATATTTAAGATGTGCTCCTTTCAGACCTGAACTCATGAAAGCTATTGGCCTTTCATTATTTTCATCATATTTTTGGGAAAGAACTGCAATAATTGAATGTTCAGATGCATATGAATAAATGTTAAAGTCTTTAGAATAATCAGGGCAGCTTAGGGCTGGAGTAATAGAAATGGCTTCTTTTATTCTATTGAATGCTTCCATATTTTCTACTGTCCATTTTATTTCTCCAGTTTTCTTAACCATGTCATTTATGGGTTTGGTCATCTCTGCAAAATTTGGGACAAATCTTCTAACAAAATTTATTTTGCCAAAGAATGACCTGACTCCTTTTAAGTTCTTGGGAGGAGGAATTTTGGAAATAGCTTCTATTCTTTTTGGGTCAATGCTTATTCCTTTTTCTGAAACTATATGACCTAACAATTTTCCTTGTGTAGTCCCGAATATGCACTTCTTGGGATTTAGAGAAATTCCAAATTCTTTGCATCGAGCAAAAACTGTAGCTAAGTGTTCTAAGTGATCTTCTGGATTCTTAGAAAATATTGTGATATCATCCAGGTATACAACTACTATTTTGAACATTAATCCTTTGAAGGCAAAGTCCATTGCTCTCTGAAAAGTAGCACCTGCATTCATCAGGCCAAAAGGTATTCTTAAATATTCAAATGTGCCCCAAGGTGTAGTGAATGTTGTTTTATGTCTATCTTCTAGATTTATCTGAATTTGATTGTATCCAGAAAATCCATCCAACAGGGATAATCTGGATGAACCAACTACTGCTTGCAATAGTTGTTCCATATTGGGCAATGGGTAATTGTCTTTTAATGAACTCTTATTTAAATTTCTGAAATCTACACAAAGTCTAATATCACCATTCTTTTTTTGACTGGTACTAAATTGGATATCCAAGAAGAAAATCTTACCTTTCTGATTATTTTGGAATCCAATAATTTTTGTACCTCCTTTTGCATTATTGGGTGTAGAGTAGGGTTATATTTCCTCTATTTCTATCTAAATGGCTTGGAATCTTCCTTCAAGGGTATTATGTGTGTCATTACATCTGTTTTGAAGGTTTTAAGGTCTTCATAAGTCCAAGCAAAATGTTCCTTATTCTTCTTTAAGAAACTGATGTATCCAACCTTTTCTTTTGTTGGCAAGGCCATATCTACCTTCACTATTCTGGGCTCTCTCATTGTACCAATGTTAATGTCTTCAGATATTACTTCTCTACGTAAAGGCTTGTAAGCTTTGTCAAAATCATCAAATAGACTCTCTAAAGAAACCAATCCTTTGGGTATTCTATTTGTTTTCAGTTGGATTACTTCTACTGGTTCACCTATTTGATATTTTAGCTTGTCTTCATCTTTTTCATCATAGATTATATCTGCATACTGATTTTGCAAAGTCATGAAATCCTTTATATCCACATCATCTTGAAAGACTTGTAAGTAAACTATGTTATCTGGCACAAAGGGTTTATAAACTAAAATAGTTGGGAACCTATCCATATATTCTGTAGTTATTTCTAGATGATCTAGGCCTGAGGCATTTATAGCTAAAAGGTCTGCAACATGATTTTGTTCCCTTGGAATAAATGAGATATTGAAAGCTAAGAATTTTTCAATTTCTTCCAATACTGCATTTTTATATTGCTTTAGCCTAGGATGCTTGGTCTGATATTTACCTTTGATTTGTTGTATAATTAGTTCTAGCATCCCCTATTACAGTCAAGTAGTTAATGCCTAATTCTTTTTCTTTTCTTAACCCTAGCAATAAAGCTTCATATTCAACTACATTATTGGTGCAAGGGAATTCTAGTCTGTAAGGGATACCAAGGTAGTTTCCTTTTATGTCAGTCAGATTAATTCCTGCACCTGCTCCAGATTGGGACTTAGCTCCATCAAAAGACATGGTCCACATTTCTTGAGTTAAAACTCTATCTGATTCAGCATCTACCATTTTTATAACTTCTGGATCCATGTTCCTTGCTTCTGGCACTTCTACCAGGAATGGGTTGTGCCATATGGAATAAACTCCCATCCCTTTTTCTTCCATAGAATTCACCAAATTTATCATGGTTTCATCTATTTGAATTAACTCTACGGAGTGTTTGTTAAATGGTTCCCTTCGTAAGATTACATTTTCTTTATCTATTATTGGGATAGTAGCATAGGACCAATCCAATTGGATTGAACCTCCTAGTTGTTCTACCCAATGTCTATTGAGTAATAGTGAGAAGAAATGGGTCAACATCAACTACTGCAATGTCCATTACTATGCCCTTTTTGGGGTGTTGGTCTAGAAAAACCAATAATCCAGTTATTACCCCTACACAAGGAATTTGTCTGTTGTCCATTACAGAAATAGGGGCAGAATCTCTTGTATAGATTAATCCCATTTGGTCAACTATTAATTTGGGCATGATATTATGTGAGGCTCCACTATCTAGCATACAATTATGAATTACATACCTTTCTCCTTCATCTGAATTATACCTTAATGATACATAGAAGGGTCTGATAGAGGATGGTGATCTTGTATCATGTTGATTTTGTCTTGAAGCATGGCAGGTTGGATCTTCTTTTTGTTCAACTAGTCCAAATGCTCTGCAGACTTGTTCTCTGTATTGCTGAACTTTCATAAGCTCTCCAAATGTAATGTTAACCTTCTATTTACTGAGTTCTGACCCAACATCAAATTCTATATTTTTTATATCCAGTGGTCTATTGCTTTCCTCTTTGGATGTCTCTTCTTCTAATTCTACTATCTCAAGAATAATCTTTTTGAAGGTTCTATCAGTTTTCTCTTTACTAGTATTCTTATTTGTGAAATTTTGTTTTCTTATTTCACTTGTTGAAGCTTTTTCCGTTCTATCAGGGACAGTTCTATTCCTTAAACTCAGAGTATTGGTAGCTTCTAATTCTTCCACTTCCTTAGCAGTGGGGATTAGTTTCCCTTGCTTCATTTTATCATATCTTGACTCATGTGGTTTTTGCAAGATCTTAGTACCTTCAGCTACAAAAATCTGAGGATGATGATTTGAGGAATACTTATCCATATTTTCTTCAAACAACCTTTCTCTGGATTCATCTTCTAGAGACCAGCAAGCATTAATTCTTATATCATCCTCTGAATCATCATGTAAATCTACATTGCGCTGATCACTTAGGTGTATTCCACATGCATCAGGGTTGTGAGGTGCATCACAAGTAGAGAAAAAATAGGGAAAACCTTCTGCTACATTGGCAGATGGTATAGGGTTAGGAACACTATTCTGATCTTTGTCAGATTCTCTATTTTTCTAGTTATTGTTTCCATTATTCCTACTCCTATTTCCTTCTTCAGGGCCATTGTTGTTTCCCCAATTTCTATTGAAATTTTTCTTAAAGGGAGGGTGATTATCAACATATGATCATTCTGTTTGTGATGTCTCACCATTATTACCATTGTTTCTTTCAATTCTTGCTAACCTGTTGTTCATGGTATTGAACATCTCAACCATTTGATTAGTCAGTTTTTCCATTGGATCTATTTCAGTTCTTCTTTGTATATCAAATGCTACCCTTTTGGGCTTTCTCTCAGGTAGATTGACTTCTAGAGAGTAAGGCTTCATCTTACCACTATCAAGCATGTTCCTTTCTATATCCATTGCTTTCTCCATACAACTATCAATGGTAGTGGCTTGTTCCTACCTCAGCTCATAGTTAAACTCTCCTTGAAAGGTATTTTTATAGAAACAAATGGACTGAATATCACTGGGCCTAAGGTTGGCAGGGATTTTGTTTTTGGTCTTTGAGAATCTTCTATTAAAATCACTAACAACCTCATTTTCCTTTTTCTTCATAGTGGCTAGCTCAGTTAACAGAGATTGTTCATTTTTTCTTTCACCATATTTCTTTAGAAAAATAGCTTCCATTTTAGTGAAATCTGGGATATCATTATCAGGGAGAGAATTGAACCACTCTCTAGCATATTTTTCCAAGGTTTGTAAAAATAGTCTTAAGACTACATCTTCATGCTCAACCTCTAGACTATCCATTGCATACAGAAAACTTTTGATATGATCTTCTCTAGTTACTGCATTATTTCCTAAGAATTTTGGGAGGTATTTGTGAGATTTATTAGGTAAGGCATTAATATTTGGAGGTAAAACAAATGGCATGTATCTATTAGTTCTCCATAAATGGACATTATTTTGATTTTGATTTTGCTGATTTGCCTGGGCCATTGTTACTGTAGGTATAATGGGATTTAAATTTACAGTAGCAATGCCTACAGGGATATGGGTATGGGTAGCCTGAATATAATCTAATGGATTATCTACCTATATTATAATCTACAGACTATAGGGAATGAGAATAATCACATGTATCTTCTATAGTAGAATTCAAATTTTTATCTATAGAGATATCAACATCAATAATATTTTGTTCTTTATTTTTCCTTACGTATCTCTTAATTGTAGGATAAGATTTACTTTCATGCACAGTATTCTTAAGAAGTGGAATTCTCTGATTATAGGTAAGTACCTCAAGGTTCTCGAATTCTAGGAATAGCTCCTTACCGCTTCTCCTAGTGTGCGCCAACATGTTCTGCTCTTTCTTCCTTGATTTTTGATTTCTGGGTTCGTCCAGACAGAGTCGCCAGCACAGGTAGTGCAGAAAGAATAGAATGTATAATCAAGATTGCTTGATTCTTAACTCTCAACCTCACAGGGGATGGTTCTTGGAGAAAATTCAAGAAAATCAAGAAACGTAGAAACACTTCAAAATACAATTGAAAACTACGGGAAAAATAAAATAAAGAACGTAAAAAATCATAAAAATCAAGATGCAGGTTCTTTATTCCTATTGGTCGCTCATTGATTAAAATAAAGTCGTTTGAAAGAAAGCTTTTAAAATACAAATCATCCCGGCAACGGTGCCAAAAAACTATTGGAACCATTTCTTGCATCCATAGGGTACGATTGTCACGCTACAAGAAATCATTTGAAACCAACGAGCTATTACAGGCTCTGGTCAACCTGCCTCTTTATTCTGATTAAAAATAGCTATTGCTACAGAAAAACTACAGAATGGGTAAGGAAACCCCCAGTGGTAATTTATGATATTACAAAGATTACACACTCCAGATTAGAATAATATGCTAGATGTATTAAAATGACCAAGCAATGAAAATAACCATTATTATGCCTTATGTGGACCGGTGCCTAGATTCATTGGGTTGTTATAGCAATTTAACAACACTTGTAAAATGAAAAGAATGAAAGGGATTGAGAAAGAATTGGCACTATCACATTCATTCGAATATCGTAACAGACATAACAGTTGGCCAATGAGAGAAACGTACGTAACACATTCAAATAATGTAACACATTACGTAATAACACACAGTACCGAGACAAAGAATTAATAGAAATGAGACTCAAAATTGTATTGATTTAACAGAATATTACACGCAGAGTTGGCAGAATGCCATTTAACTCTTTTTTTCAAAGAAATACATCAATACAATGAAGAAATTATGTTCAAATGATGTAACATAACTCTTCTACTCTTCTTGTTCCAATATGGTAACAGTAGAGTCTCTGAACCTCAAGCTCAATAGATCTGGAAATGATCTCAGCTTCTTGAGCACTTTCCTATCAAAATCCTGCACAGTAATGGGAGGAATGAGAAATGAGCAAGAAAAAAGACACAGAAGGGAATACAACAACACAACTCAAAAGGGCACTCAAGTATACCTCTTAGAAAAAATGCTATCTCTAATGCTTGATGCAGATTCTGGCCCTGGATGCTTCCCTTTATAGCTTCTGGTTCTTGAATCTATTATTTTTGACCTGATCCTGACCTTACACTTGTCATCATCTGGTTTTATCTTCAAAACTGGTACAATTGGCTTCCATTATTTCTTTTATTCATATTGTAACCCTTTTTTTACCTTTTTGTTTCAAATATTTCAACTGGTGATATCGGTACCCTGAGGGATTCCCTCTTTTGCTCTCCCCTCTTTAGTTCCTCCTTTTTTTGTTTCTTCTTGGCTTTTTCTTTATCACTTGTTTCCAATTGGCTTCTCAATTCTATATTGCTCTGATGCAGCTGATCCAAATTTTGCTCTTGTACTGCTTTAGCTACTTTGACCATATCTCTTTCCTTTCCATATATTCGATTGTCACGCTATAAGAAATCGTTTGAAACCAATGAGCTTTTAAACACTCTGGTCAACCTGCCTCTTTATTCTGATTAACGAAATATCTATTGCTATATAAAAACTACATAATGGGTAAGGAAACCCCTAGTGGTAATTTATGATATTACAAGAGATTACACACTCTAGATTATGATAATACGCTAGATATATTAAAGTGACCAAGCAATGAAAATAACCATTATTATGCCTTATGTGGACCGATTCCTAGATTCATTAGGCTGTTATAGCAATTTAACAACATTTTAAAATGAAAAGAATGAAGGGGCTGAGAAAGAATTGACACTGTCACATTCATTCGAATATCATAACAAACATAACAGTTGGCCAACAAGAGAAACGTACGTAACACATTCAAATAATGTGACACATTACATAATAACACACAATACCGAGACAAATAATTAATAGAAATGAGACCCATAATTGTATTTATTTCACATAATATTACACGTAAAGTTAGGAAAATGCCATTTAACTTTGTTTTTCAAAGAAATACATCAATACAATGAAGAAATTTTGTTCAAATAATGTAACATAACTCTTCTACTCTTATTGTTCTAATCTGGTAATAGTAGAGTCTCTGAATCTCAAGCTCAATAGATCTGGAAATGATCTCAGCTTCTTGAGCACTTTTCTATCAAAATCCTACACAGTAATGGGAGGAATGACAAATGAGCAAGAAAAAATACACAGAAGGGAATACAAAAGGACAACTCAAAGAGGCACTCAAGTATACCTCTTAGAAAAAATGTTATCTAATGCTTGATGCAGATTCTGGCCCTGAATGCTTTCTTTTATAGCTTTTGGTTCTTGAATCTATTATTTTTGGCCTGATCCTAGCCTTACACTTGTCACCATCTAGTTTTATCTTCAAAACTGATACAGTTGGCTCCCATTATCTCTTTTCTTCATATTGTAACCCCCTTTTTTTACCTTTTTGTTTCAAATATTTCAATCGGTGATATCAATGACCTAAGGGCTTCCCTCTTTTGCTCTCCCCTCTTCAGTTCCTTCTTTTTTAGTTTCTTCTTGGCTTTTTGATTGACTTTATGTTTTGGATGTTTCTCCTTCTTGTACATCTTGTTCTTCATCTCTAGGGGGTGAGCTCATTTATAGTTGTAGGCTGAATATTTGAATTTCTTTTCCTTTTTTGCCCTGATGCAACCATATGATCTTTTTTCAATCATTCTCCAGGTATCAGTGTTAAAATTCATAACAAATCTTAGCATATTCATCTCTTGCAAGACCCTATTTTTCTGTATGCTAATATAATTTTTTGCTTTTTTTGTACTGGGTGATCAGCATCTCCACAATATTCACTAAGAAAGTGGTTTGTCTAGTCATTTTTGGCTCATCATCGGGTTCACAATCAAAGTCTTCTATATTTTCTTTTAGGAGGTCCTCTATATTGGCAGCTTCTAAAAATTCTTCTAGAGGTAATCCTATATCTGCCAATTTTTCTGTTATGTCATCCAACAAGCTAAAAACTTCTACAACATTATTAAACCATATTTCCATGTTTGATCCAAACATAGTTGCTTTCATGAATTCGATATTACACTTGATCTCAGTCCCATCATTTAACAACACTTCCTAATTCTGCATTTCTTTGAAATATTCTGACATTGAGTCGAGGGTAGGGCGAATGACTTCAAAGTCTTCTTTCTTCTGATAGATCAGGCTTTCCATTTCTTGAGCAGTAACTCGAATCACCCTAGTTTGTCTGAACATCTCAGTGATCCCATTGATATTATCTCGAATTTTAAGAGACATATCCCTTTTTATTGTATTCAAATAGTACGTATAATTGAGGATTTTTACCATCAAGGGGGCTGGGCTACAGTGGTGTTTTTCTGTCTCAACTCTTCCTTTAGTTTATTTATTAAAGCTTGCATCTCTACTTTTTCTTTATCACTTGTTTCCAGTTGGCTTCTCAATTCTATATTACTCTGATCTAGTTGATCCAAATTTTGCTCTTGTTCTACTTTAGCTACTTTGACCATATCTCTTTCCTTTCTATGTACTGAAATTCCCCCAGTTCTCTCATCGATTTTAAGAACAACAGGCTCTTGTAGGGCAAGTATGTGTACCTCTGCCATATCCATTTTGGGAGTTTCTATTTCTACTCTAGTTGCATAGTCATCTCCCCAGCCTCCCATTCCTACTACTACTTGTAGCTCATGCTCCTAGGAAGCACTAAAAATTGTTTGTTCTTTATTGGGCTTTATCTTTGCTTTGTATTCATGCATAAGCATAGTCGTCGGATCTCTTCCTAGAAAAAGCATGGTCGTTGATTGTATTTAACCTTTTGACTCGTCAACCTTTGATAGCTTCATGGGATCATAGTCGTAGGATAAAATTGCAATCATGTGCTACCGTTGATGTCCTTTGCTTTGATTTGACCAAGGGAAAGCACCACCGTTAGATTTAATCATGATCAAGCGTGATCGTCGGATTTGTCCTATGTGCGTTAATGTCTTTTGCGTGATCTTGATTAACTTGCAACTGTTAGATCTTAGAATATTGAAGCATCACCGTTGATCTCCCTTTGGTTCATGATTGCTTTTGAAAGAGTGTTGTCATTGGATCTAGGCTAGTTCAAGCATCACCATTGATTTACTTTGACCCTCATTATCCTATAGACCCTTTTGCTCGAAGTGCAATCGTTAGATTTAATCTGGTTTAAGTGCTACTATTGATCTATCGATAATGAGTGACAATTTGGTTCAACTCAATCATGAAATTTTGATTGGTTAGACAAAATACTTCTAACGCTGTTGTTGGATCAGGTCTGGATCATTGATCGCGACCGTCGATTAAATTTGACCTGCAAGGTTAGTAACTGAAAGGCGCATGCTTTTGATTTTTATTAACCTTGATTAAGTGAATGGGGGATAATTAGTGACGTGTTAAGACCCTCGCTAATCCATGCTTAATTTTACTAATCAAATTTTGACTTTGTCTTACCATTAGATTTACCTTCGCGTTATCTAGAGTGAGCGCTATCATTGGATTATGTGCATTTGGGTGCAATCGTCAGATTTAGCTGGAGATGTTCATATTTTAGTTGACATGGATCTAATACCATCTTTGAATTCTTTGGGTAAGGGTAATGCGCATCCATTAGATTTTATCATGTCAAAGCGCGACCGTCGATCTTTGATAACCTTCATTTTACCCGATGCTTCTATCTTTAATTACTCAAATCTTAACTTTAGTGTCGCCATCAGATCTTGGTGAGGATTGGTGTGGCCGTTGATCTCTTTTTACCTATAGGGCTCATTACCAAGGGGCACTTTGTGAATTTTCAAAAGGGCGCGGCCATTAGATTAAATCATGATGAAGCGCAACCGTCAGATTCCTATAACCTACAAGTTTGATAACCAAAAAGGGATGCATTAATTTATTTTGATAATATTTGACTAATTCAAAAGGGTGATAATTAATAATGTATTAAGACCCTTGCTAATGCATGATTAATTCTAGATTTACCTCCATGTTACCCGACACTTTTACCATTCTATTTCTTGAATTTTGACTTGATTGTAGCCATTAGATCTTGGTGGGGATTGGCACAGTCGTTGATATCTTTCATCCTGTGGGGTTAGTTACCAAAGGGCACTTTATAAAAAAAAATTAAAAGAGCGCAACAATCATGATCAAGCGCTGCCTTTGGATTTCTTTGAAATAGTCCAATATTTAATTAAAGAGGTCGCATACCCTTAAGGCTTAAAATAATTTTTCATTCGAAACCTTAGGTTTTACCTATTTTGACCATGGAGCATTGAAGAATTACCTCTTAGAGTGTGCGCATCCGTCCGATCTAGGAAGATCTGGGCGCTACCGTTCGATCTCCTCAAGGTGTTTGATATTTAATGAAAGGGAGCGCATACCTTTGAACCATTAGTATTTGGCTTAAGACCTTGGGTTCTTAGACTTTAGACCATGGTGCTTACCTTGCCCCTTAAATGATTTTATGAAAACTTTACTTAGTCTAGAGGTGAGCTTGGTCCAAAATGTTTTATTAATACTTTTAGATACCTTGGGACTTAGGGGTTTATTCTTTTGACTTAGGCTCATAAATTATGATTATTAAATTCATGGGTCATTGTAATGGGTGCTTATATAATTTGACATTTATGGATTTTTATAGGATAAAACAATGGCCATAAAATCAAACCAAAAATGGCTAAGGTTAATTTCATAAATCAAACATATGGAAGCCAACTTCTCAAATAGAAATGCAACAGAGGCTAGCAACTTTTGCTAATTTTATTGAAACAAAAAAAAATTAAAATTGGGGGTTTCAGATGTTGAGTCAATTTTGGCTCCCATAGTTATTTGATAACTGTATTAATATATTATTATCCTTAGACCAATTATTTGACTTTAACCTTAAGTATATTCTATTATGGTTGTATTAAACTCCATCGTATCTGCTATTTTAATGATTGGATTCTTTATTTGTCAATGAGATTATCCATGTCAGAGGGAACCTTTCATAACTATGTTCTTCTTATGTGTGATTTAGTTTTATTTTATTGAGTAATGTGTTGGTTTCATTCATTCTTGAGTATATTGTACATTTCAACAATATAGATTATTTTAATAAATGGGTGAAATCCAAGGAGATGAAATGAATTTAATTGTACTAATGTAAGTAGGTCAAGAATATTTTGAAGTATAATACATAATACCATAAAATAAAAGAGTAAAAATTAAATGTCCTCTAAAAAAAGACAAGATAAAAAGCAAGAAAAAGCAAAAAGAAAAGGGAGCAAATGCAAAAAGGATAAATAATTAGTCCAAGTGCAAATGGCTATAAAGTAATATTTTCATAGTAGGTAAGGAACAAGTCAGAATAAAATATAGAGATCAAATAAATATTTTTGTATCGACATATATTTAAATGACAATAAGCACAACATAAACACAAGGAAAGCACAAGATAGATAAGCATTTTATTAATGCGGACATATCTCAAAATGATACAATTAATGTGCCCCAATGTGGGGTTTTACCATGCTCATGTGATACAAATTTACAGATACTAGGGTTCTTTGAAACCCTAGGTTAATACTTAGAGGTATTTTGTGATGAGGTATTTATAGATCGTAGGACTGCAAATCTGCTGTAAGAAATTCCTAGAGGTATTTTGTGATGACAACAGATCCACCAGGGCATTCTGTGATAGTGTCAGATGCACCAAAAAGATTCTAGAAATGCCTAGGGGCGTTCTGGTGGCTCTAGGGGGTGTTTGGGGGCTGAGGAAAGTTTCGTAGAACCATATATGGTTTTATGCAGGTTATGCAAAAATGAGTGCAAGCGATGCGAAGGTGACTATGGAGGGCGAGAGTGACGTCGAGGTGGCTAGGGCAAAAGGATATTAAGATTAAAAAATATTAAACTTCATTAAGGGGCTCAAAACCTTTTCCAAGGGTTTGATTCATCAAAATAACTCCTTTTTTATAATCTGCCCTTGAATATGTTAGGGTTTCGACGACACAAAATGAGTGGCTAAGATTAGAACATGAGGAAGGTGGAGATTAAATTTGGATAAGTGGTATGGATTGAGGTGGATGGATGGTTGAGATTAAAATGTGGTGGAGGGCTAGGATTAATTCATATATATATAATGGGTTGTTATGATTGGAGGACACGGATGGATGACAAGTGACTAGATTTTGGTGTCTACATTAGTAATACCCTAAGAGAACTCGTCTAAGTAGCACTAAATTTTATGGAATAGAATCTATATTTATATTCATAAATATGAGTTGTCATAGAATTTTTTAAACCTTTTAAAAAATCCATCATTATAAAATGTGAATCAACATAAAACTATACACATGGGAAGAGGTAAAATGTGAAGGCCTATATGCACAAGTCAAGCCTACATTGAAGTAAGGTGAAGTAATGTTGGAATGTATTATATTGTTTGGTACAAACTAATGTACTACCTTGGGTAAAATTTTAGATTAGGAGTGTGTCTTAGATTAGGGTTTGAGTATTTACTTTATGCAATGTAATAAATGCACAAGTATTGTTAGAATGTGCAAAGTACTTGATAATGTAAATGTGCATGTTGTCCATGTGTACATGAGTCCATATACTAGGAAGATGAAGAGTCATAGGTAGAGGGAAGGCCAAGAGTCACATCTTACTATATATAGGCCTTTGATAGAGAGTAAAGATAGAGCAAAGGTAGATAGCATAGCAGATGATATGCTAAATACAATGTAGATGTAAGGAATATGGAGAGTTTGAGACCTTTATTTTTAGCATTGTAATAATATTTTTGTGAGCCTTCATTAATGGTAGATTTATGAGTAATCACAAACTTTTCTTATGAGTTTTACATGTTTAGTATATTGCCATTATCATATATCTAATATTGCATGCTCATTTTATATCTTGTGGTTGATTTCCCATTAAGTATCTAGCGTCAAAAGCTAATAAGTAAAACATCTTTATCCTTGATGCAAGTAATAAAGGACCATAGAGGTTATCCTTAGCATTATAAATATGATAAATAAAACATATTGAGTAGGATTAAAATGTGTGTGTGTGTGTGTGTGTGTGTGAGAGAGAGAGAGAGAGAGAGAGAGAGAGAGAGATAGATGTCACATCAATTAACCAATCATGATGTCAATATTTTTCTTGAAATTAAAACACTCAAAGATAACTTGCAAACAAATATTTTATTCATCAATAAAAATAATGTACAATTCATAAAGAAAAAGTAGTGTTTTAAGAACTAGGAAGAAGTAGGATGTAGAAATAATTTAATAGAAAAGGGAGCTAGAAATGAATCATGAAAATTATGCTTTGATATGGGGTACTTCATTAATAGAAAATGTGATAGTTTTTTATGGGAGTGCCCTCAATAAAAACCACGCATAATTTAGTTTAGAAAACTTTTTATGGTAAAAAAATGGAGATATATGAATTGTTTCATAACTTTACATGTTCTATATATTTATTTTTCCCCTTTTAATGTGTCCTTATATTTATCAATAACATTTATATCTTCTTGGAGGTAGTAATGAGTCATTTCAAAAACCTTAAGAAGTGCAAGAGTTTAGATAATTTTTAGAGGTGGGGTTCATTGAGAAGCATAAGATATGCCTTGTTGCTAAGGGTTTCTCTCAAAAGGAGGAGATTTATTACTCAATAACATTTGTCCCTATGACTTTTATGGATTTGCCATTTTTATTTCTATGTTTGAAAAAATTACAATACTATGGGCATGAAGTACCCTCAAGAATTTTAGTCACATCCCATCTAGAAGCTAGTCTAAATTGAACTGAGAGGAGTATTGGCCTCTTTGTTGTAATGACCTATAGTTAGCTTACAATCCATAAACAAACTCCTAAAAATAGGACTGGTAGGTGGAAGGCAAGAGTAACTTCTGGATCAATCATAGTTCTTGAATAACTCTTGCCTAAGTTCCAAAATTAAGGACTTAGGTTTCAATTTTAAAGGTTGATGATATTCTAAAGCTTGTCTTTCTATACAATAATGGCAAGGATCCCTTTCAAAATATTTTTTTACAATTAACATGTCTCTGATATGATCTTTAATAAGAGGAGGATTGTGAGGAAACCCCAAGTCGTCTAATGACTTCTTCCCTTTGCTGATTACTTGCTGGAAGGTTCAAACCATCTTTTGAAAGACCATAATTTCTTTTATAGCAGATTCTAATTTCACTTTCTCATAAAAAGGACCGAGGAGCAAGTTTTTCATCTCAACATGATTGCAACCCAACTTATCACTAGTTTTGAATTTCATAATCTATAAAGTTGTAATTCCTTCTCCACTACTATTCTCATCAAGAGGATCAATGCTTTCCATTTTACCATATTATTGTGCATTACCCTAAACCTACCTTGAAAGTGATCTTATAAATTTTATTTAAGTAAAGTGCTTCCCTTTTTCCCCACACCTCCCTAGGCTGCCCTGGCAAGCTCCATCAAAGAAGGCCTATGGCTTCATAGGATTCACTGAATCACTGAAATTTATTTACCTTTAAATAACCTGGCATTTCTATCTAGCCATAAGTCCCATGCCACTATAAAATGGACACATATATACTCCTTTAATCCTCTTTCTTTGAACCACTATTTTATGTTATCTGAAATTTTTCTAGCAGGCCACTATCCTTTCCCTCCATTGTTTCTTCTTCCTTTTTACACATGGCACACTGACTTTGTCCTTGCTAGGACCTCCTTTGAATAACATTCCATGCTAGTGATGTTTTAGCTAGAGCTAATTAAGCAAATATTCTAGTTTTTAGGGGAGCCTTTACCTTCCATATTCTACTCCACCACCAAAGCTTTTCCTCATTGTTGTTGTCAAGGTTGCCTTATACCCTTCTCTAGTTTGTATTGCCCACTTCTTGGATTCTTGGACCATATCAGAAAGTCTCTTTGCATATTTAGTTTCATATTTGCTCTTTCTAGTTCCTTCATGTAATCATACCAAACATGTGCTTCACTTCCCCCAATGTTAGCTATTTTATTGTGAGTTATTCTTGTTCCCTTAAATTAGTGTTCTTTATCAATACCACCTTTCCCAATACCATATTTCCTTGTTTATGGAGATGATCTATTATGTTTTATGGAAAATAATAGTCTTTTTGCTACCTAGCCAAAAATATTTTCCCATCCTTACTTCCTTTCCAGTCCCTAATTTCCATGGTAATAAAGTCCCAACTAATGGAAAAGATCTCATCAGTGCTTTCTAGAAAATTATGGCTTTTGAAACTAATTTATTATGTAGTCTAATACAATCTACAAAGGACGAGGTGCCTAAATATTTCTCTTGAATTGCTTCTTGCTATAATCCTTTGTCGATTATCAATCTCCATAAATGTTTTGCTGCTAAGAATTTTTTAAATTTTGTATATTCTTGAGGTCCCATCCTTTGTTTGATTTTGGTTTAGCTCTTTTGCTCCATTTAACTAGTATCATTGCATCCTTTTTGTTTGTTCCCTAACCAAAGAAATTGGAAAAATGTATTCCTTAATTTTCTACTATTATGATGGGAATGTAATCCAAGGAGTGCCAATAGATTCGGGTGGCTTCCAAGATTGATTTCACCAACATAAGGTGACTCTCCAATGATAGCCACCTACTACACCAAGTGGGGATCCTCTTCTCTATTTTGGGGTATAACCATATCCAATTCTAGTACCCATAATAATTAGATTTCAAATGAAAACCTAAATATTCTATCCCTTTATCAAAGTCTACTTGCCTAAAACCAAAAAATTTCATTACTGCTTCTATTTACCTTGGCCAAAACCTATTAAAGGCAATTTTTTTATAGATTTATTTCCATTCCTGTAGTCACACAATATAAGTCCAACACTTCTTTATACTTTGAGCCTTTCTTCAATGTCTTGTTTCCAAAGAGTAAAACATCATGTGCAAAGAGCAAATGGGTTAACTTTAAAGAATTACCAATTTTGATACCCTTGATCATTTTTTATATTTTTTGTTCCCTAACCAGTCTACTCAAGCCTTATACTTCCAAAATAAGAAGGAGAGGAGAAGGAGGACATCCTTGTCTCAAACCTTTGAAAGCCTTAAAAAATTGGAAGCTAAACCATTGATAATTACAACAAAAGCGGCTGAATTGATACATCCCATCACCCTATTCATAAAGGGAATGCTACATCCAACTTGAATTAGGCTCAACCTTATGTATAACCAATGTAATTTATCAAAAGCTTTTTTTAGATCCAATTTTATTACTATTGTTTAATGCTTCCTTGTCTTTATTGAATGTAGTCCTTTTTGAGGTACCCCTATTGCTTCATGAATTTGCATTTTACTTAAAAATCTGAACTATTCTAAAAACTTATTTGAGAAGATCCCTTTAATTATCTTAGCTATAATACTTGAGATGATATTCTAGAGGGTATTACGTAAATAGATAGGTTTGTAATCCCCAAAATATTATAGATTGTCCTTTTTTGGAATCAAAGCCAAGAAAATGGAGTTTATGGATCCTAGAAATTGTCCCTTAATCCTTGATTCTTCTATCACTTTTAAAATATCCTCCTCCAACGGTTCATAAAAATCCAAATAAAAACAATTATCCATCCATTTAGACCTAGACTTTTCCTTTTGTAGAATGATTTGACTATTAAATATAACTAATGCTTGGTGATTTATAAGAAGGAAGTTTCTTTTTGTTCCTCATTGACCATCTTGGGTAGATTTAGAACTAGTTTGATTATCTTTACTAAATTTTCTCTATTTGAATCTTTATACAAGTTTTGAAGTAGTTTACTGCCAATGGTGCCAACTGTTGGAATCTTCTCAAAATATTTCCATTTTCCCCTTTCATTTCCCAAATTGTGTTTGTATATTTCCTTTGTTTTGTGTAATTTATATTTTTTTTTATATTTTCTAGCCATAAAGCCCTACTTTGCATTCTCTATTTTACCTCCTCCCATTCTAGCATTTCTCTCTTCTTTTTTTCCAAATCTTTGAGTTGCATGATTTCATTTTTTGAAGAAAAAAAGTACTACTCTTGCATTATAAAGCTAATTTGGAGTTGATTCAGTTTCAGTTAGTATTGCCTCCACTTCCCAATATTTTACTTTGGCCCAACCTAATGTGACTAATTTTATTCTCCTAAGATTACTAGTGAATTGAAACATGGTTGTCTCTTTTGAGGTTGGGTCATAATGCCTCCATTCTATTCTTACTAAGTTTTAAAATTCTTCATCCCTCAACCAAATGGGATTGAATTTGAAAGGGCTTGGTGGTTTATCCTCACCCTTTTCTAGTTGTGAAAGGATTGAAGAATGATTTCACCCTCCCCATTGATCCATCCATGTTCTCATATTATTAGAGAAAGCTAAGAGCTTCTCTCAAACTAGAAATATGTTAAATATTTTGGATATTCCTTGAATTCTGGTTTAATTATTCCTCGATGTAGGAGTAAGCTTTGTTGGTTCTATATCACATAGTCCAACACTCTAAATTTTGTGAAGAAAAAAATCATCTAGTGGATCCATTTTAGCCTCTTCTAAGCATATTTCACTTCTTTCTCCCAAAACTTGCCTCTCTCTATATGGACCATACATACTTACTATAATTATAGTTTTCCCTAACTCGTTAGAATGGAATTTTGATACTACTCTTGCTTTTATGAAGAATTTTTCAATCAATTGAAAATAATCTTTCCATCATAATACAATTCCACCTAATTTTCCATTTGAGTATCCCAATAACCTTCTAACTTGGTAGGAGTAAATAAAGTATAACTGTTATCTTTTCTGCCCCTAACATGATTTCTTGAATCAAGAGAATAATAAGTTTTTATAGTTTAATAAGTCTTTTTAGGGTTATGTTTTTGTGAGGAGCCCCTATTCCTCTAATATATAGAGATGTTATTATCATGGATTACCTAACTCATAGGGTTATCCTACTCTAAGTACCCCATAAATAGATATTTGTTTACTAGAATTAATTTATTTCTTAGCTCTTTTTTGGGCTATTTTTAGATAAGAAATTCTACCTCCTAAGGAACCTTGAGTTTTAATGGCTTTAAATCTCAATCCCCTTTGAATTTACCCAAAGATCTTATTTGATTTACCTTTTTTTATATCTTAAAGCATATCTTCACATAGAAGGCAAATGTTTACATTGAGATGAGGGACTAGAGGGAGAGAAAATCCTACTGATGGAGGATTTCTTTAGTTTACTTCCTTTTCCTTTCTTTATTTTCTCCATGATATCAAAGAGAGTATCATCCCAAAATAAATCCTTACTTGATCCCTCTGCCCATATATTCTCCATTAGCTTCCTACTTTTCTATGTTGAGGGATAAACACTCTCTCTATCCTTCTTTGAAGACTATTCTCTATTTGGTCCTCCTAAATTAATTTCAAGCCAAATTTGCACAAGAAAACAAATTTATTATTTGTATAATTCAAACAATTATGCATAAATAATGTTGGATCCCACTCTTCATTTCCTTAGTTATTTTTTCCTTTAGCTCTATTTGCAACCCACCCTTCTTATTTAGCTACTCTTTTAGTATCGTTTTGCATGTTTTTATCTATTGTGAGGATTTTTGGTTGCCCTTCCTTTTTCCTTAGCCACTTCTCTAACATTGCTTTTTGTGTTTTTATTTTCTATTAGGAATTGGTCATTATTTTTTCCCTTGGCTCTATCTACAATTCTTCCTTCTTTCTTAGTGACTTCTCTACTGTAGTTCTTCATGGGAGGGCCTATAGTTAGGATTTTTTGCTACTATTTTTTTTGCTCGACTCCATCTACAACCCTTCCTTCTTCCTTATCCACTCCTTCGATGTCGTTCACTTTTATGGATTCTATAAAGATAATTATTCTATTATTTCTTCTTATGGATGAGAAGTAAAGGGGATCCAAAAGGAAATTTACATACATTAGTTGCTTGGATTTATTTTGAAAAGCCCTAGTTCTCTAGTTTGCTAACTTAATAAGTCCTTGAATGGGATTAAGTAGATGCATTAGGTTTTTTGTGAGAGAGTCCATTACTTCTTTCCTAGTTGTGGTTTTCTTTAGTGTAAGGTATAACATGATGTTTAAATCAAGCATCACGATGGACATATGCTTGTTAAGTGTTGTATGCTTATGAAGATCTAGATTGATCAATTATCCTTTGGGATCACTTTATTATGTCTTATACGTTGTACAACAATTTAGAATGTAGAATAATAAGTCCACTCGTACTCCATTTAGTTTACAATTGAAGCCTTAAGAAAATAGTTCTACTCATCTAAATGGTGTCAGTTCATATGTCCATTATTGATGGTCTTATTTACCTTAAACACATGAGATCGTGTATTTGATTTTGTTGTTCGTTATTGTTTTGAGTACATGTAGGCCACTCAAAATTCATTGTACAATTGATATTCTATGTTATGTTTGAGGTCCCTATCATATGATAATTCACTACACTATTGGGGTTTTCCCTTTTTTATATGGTTGTGATGATGTATGTTGTCTAAGTGATCACGATCAATAAATATCCACTACCATTGTTGTGTTTTACATTGGTTTTAGACTAGTCTCTTGTTGTTGTGGTTGATTGTAGACTATATCTTAATCTCACGAGGTCTTCAAACATATTTAATGGATGTTAATGATTCTTAAGTAGTTAAGATTTTCTTAGCAATTTCCTACAACTCTCTTTTATGCTAATAAAAAATCTATTAATTTTGTTTGCTATCATATTTTTCATTATCAAAGAAAACACACTGATTTGTGGATGTGTGTTGTCTATTAGCTTCATGCCCATGGGATGCTTAACACAGTTTACATACCTTCAATAAAATCATTTGCAGATATCTTGGCCAAGGTTATTGAAGAGGTGATCTTAGTGTAGTTGTAAGAGTATCTTCATGTAATAGAGTGCTTCTTAAGTGAGTATTACTCATAAGGGTCTCTCTCTATGTTTAATTATATATATATATATATATATATATATATATATATATATATATATATATATATATATACATATATATAGTAAGTATATAAAAATATAACATATATATATGTATAGTAAAAGAAAAACATATATATATATATATATATATGTATATGTATATATATGTATATATGCATATATATGTGTATATGTATATATATGTATAATTATATATATATATATATATATATATATGTATATGTATATATATGTATATTTATACATATATATATGTATATGTATATATATGTATATATATACATATTTAAAAAGATCACTTACCAGCTCTATCTTTAATGGACTCGACCTTTTAAATCTCTCTATCTATAATATCAAGAGGTTATACCTTTATTTTTTGATATAGATAATATATATGTCCGTATCCATCCATCTATCTCTCTTTATATGATAGAGTAGGGTATACTATTTCGATATTAGCTCACTTCTTTAATGCCAAGCTCAATTATTTCACCTTAAGATATACCTCTACCCAATGGGAGCTAGGTGGGAATGAGTGACATGCATTCTCCTCTCCTCGGCATCCATCATCCCACACAAAAAGAGATTGCTCATTTCATGGTTTTCTATGTTAATGAACCGAGGGGTTGAGACTGAATGAATTGGTGAACCGAAGTTACTTTAGAAAATGTACTTTCCACAGCTCTTGAAAATATAGCAAACACACAGAGAAGCTACTTGCTATACCGAATCCCCATTGACCATCAAGATTGAGTGGTAAGGCCATCCATAAAAATTTTGATTGATCTGGAATTGATCGGACAGGGAAAAAAATTACTTATTCTTCCATTGGGGACAGGTGCACAACAACCCCTTTAGTCACACATCCACCGATATCCTTCCTATAAGTGGCACCAACGAGATCCAGCCAAACGACCTCGTCATGGTGACTACTCCAGAAAAGGAATACGTCTTTTGCTATGTATGCGGGATGTGTCCAAAAAGCATCTCTTGGTGCGAAGTAGGGGAGAGAATGGGTTCAAGGGGAACAGGAATGCCTTTAATATTATACTTGGGGGCTGAGCTTGAAGTTTTAAAGAGCGTGTAATTTGGTATCATTCAATAATACGAATGCATCTAGAAGAGAAATATTTTGGGGTCTACCCATTTAGAGATATCCTTCGGATGCCTATACGAAGGAGTTGTATAGATGCATATATATCTCCATGTACCTATATATCCATGTATAGGTATATCAATGTCTATCTGTACATCTCCCTATGCTCAACCCCCTTTAAAATAGAGAGCTCTTCCCACTCGATTGAAAAAGGAATGGAAAGGGATCCCTTTGCCCTTTTGAAATATAGGGGAGGAGGATCTCCTTAATAAGAAAATAAACCTCTCTCTCCCACTTTTATGGTTATAGATAAAGGGCACTCACTCCCTTGGTTCCATAGAATTCAAAGCGTTTTAATATAATAAAGGTCTACTCTCTATCCTTATTCAAAGCTTTAGAACTTTTTTAAAAGTAAGACCTTAACTTTTATAAGTTTTAAAGAGGAAAGAAACACTTAATCTCAAACCCTCAGCTGATATAAAGAAACGTTGGCCCAGTTTCCAAGAGCCCTCAAGCCTTATAAGTTTTAGAGAGCCTTTATTTCCTATTTATTCAAAAGGTTGATCTTAAAGGAATAAAGAGCGAACCTCTCTGTTTTAAAAGGGGTCCTAAATAAATCTTCTAATTCTATGGATGTCTTAAAAAGGAGCTCATTAATTGAAAAGCACCCTCAACTGATATACACAAATTAAGGTTGAGTGCATATCCAAAGTAAGCTCTCCCTCCCCTCTTAAGTAGTTTTAAAAGGCGCAACCAACCCTTATAGAAGTGGGGCCCTCAACCTCCTGATCTCTCCCGATTATTTAAAAGGTCGATCTCGTTTAATAGCCATACTTGGGGCCAAGAGCCGGAGAGATAATTTCTCTTAAGAAGGATAATGACTTGAACCCTCTTAACCCCACTTTTATAAGGTAAGGAAAGCTCTCCCCTCTATTTTAAAAGTCATTTTTTGGGGCACTCGCTTACCTTGAAGCCCTTTTAAAATAGAGAGGGATTCCTCCCTTTTTAAATAGAGAGATAAAGAGCGGTTGAGCTTTTGCCCTATATCCTCTCTATTCCAAGGGAGTTAATGAGTGTAGCTTTCTACTTTCTTTAAATAGAGGATAGAGGTAGTTTTTCAGTTTCTTTCTGGTGAGAGGTGCATGCATAGTGATACTATCAACCCCCATCCGCTTTGCAAAAGATGTACACATAACACATAGGAAGTTAGAGGGCCTGTACTACCTGCCTAACCCTTCGTTCTGAGAGCTTCGATACAACTCGGAGGGGAAGGGGCCTATGTGTTTGACCTTTGACTATTTGACTCAAGCCAATCCTTGTTCCTTCCACCATGCTATAGGAAGGCTCGTGTGTATTGGAATATTCTAGTCTATCGACGGTGAACAAGGTTTATATAGGAACTACACAATATTTGAAAGGCTTACTTCCTGGGTGTAACTAACATACTAAAGGGAACCACTCACTACTCACTCACTCACTTATCGATCAATGGGTAGCAGTGCCTAGATTCAAATACTTAAGATATGTGTTGTAATTCATCTTGCTTCTTTATCCCCTACACACTCCTCTTTAAAAGAATTCGGCAGCTCCGAAAAAAACAAAAAACAAAATAGAGACGTGATCTTTCCCTCTCTTTTCAAGCCGACGGGCGAGCCGACCCTTTAAAATAGAGAGGGAGCAAGTGAAGCTGGTGAGCCGTATGATGGGCAACTATCTCCTGCGGTTCGGAGAGGACTCGGCAGTTGGTTAGTACCCCCTTGGTCTTGGGAAAGTTAGTACCCTTCATCGCACGGTCAGCCATTTCACTCAATTTTATTATATACACATAGTGAAAATAATGTATTTCATTAAGACTACTAGGAATTACTTTATCTTCCATTACTTTATTCTTCCTGTATCCCTCTCCCTCATTCTTAGTTACTCATCAAATGATGCTAAATTTCTATCTATGATTCCGATCATTTACAAGGTTCAAAGACAAGGCATGAATAGAGAGCACCACTCATACGTAAGATATTTAAATAATAGATAGAGTTGTGGTCACGATTTTGTACTGATAGGTGGCTGGGTGGGCCTTGAAAGAATCACTTTTTAGGCTCTTTATATCTGGCCTGACTCTCGGTGAAGAAATGATCACATTACAGGGTTTTTCAAAGAATCGCCCTCTCTATCCTTTCCATTTTCAAACATGGGTATGGGGGCCCTCCCCCACCATTTCAAAGGGCTCTTAAAAGGGTCCCCATGTTTTAAAGGTAAACAAACATGGAAGAATCAAATTATTTTAATCTCTCTATTTTAAAAGGAACAACTCAACCGTTTTTTTCTAAAGCCCCTTTAAAATAAAATATCACGTTGCTTTGGAGTTTTTTTAAAGAGCGAAACAAGGATTTTTCACAATTGATATTTAAGCACCTTTAAATTCAAAGCCTTGAATATTCTTCTAGTCATAAACCCGAAATCTTCTTCTAGTCATAAACTTGAAATCTTCTTCTAGTCATAAACCCGGAATCTTCTTCTAGTCATAAACCCTTTGCAGATCCGAATTCTACCTTAAATGGCGTGACCGACCAGCACCCCATGTTTTAAAATAGAGCTCACCCCCGATCAATCAAGAATCCCACCCATTGACCTATCCATTCATTCATCCCAACTAGAACTTATTGGATCAAAATTTTTGTGCCTAGGAGTCTGTCCTCTCTATCTATAAGGACTTGGGTCCTCTCTATTTTAAAAGCAAGGTTCAGGAGAGAAGTGGACTGAAATGAATGGTGAATAGAGAGAAGAACTAGTGGTATAGTAGGAATTGGATGAGATCTCTATTTGTATAGTTGATTGGAGGGAATAGGTAGTAGCACCCCTTTTAAAGATCCAGTATCCCAAAAAGAACGAATAGCATTCCATTTAAGGTGTGTGTCACCTTATAATTTCAACCTCAATCCTTTAAGGAATACTACTAGCCTTTAAATGAGGAGCCTGTCATCATGCAACTCCAAAAATAGGGACATCCAATCTACAAGGCTATGCTAGTCAATAATCATTACATACATAATATGAATCTTCTAGGTGCGAGTGGGAGACACCTTAGTAATATAATGGTTCTTCATCAAGTCCCCTCTCTTATATAAGTATATACCCTCTCTAAAAAATCCGACATGTCTCATCTCATCTCGTCTCTAAAATGGTTGGTGTGAGGGAGATAAAGAAAGTACTAAAATCCACATCGAATCTGCCAGAATGCAAGTAGACACTTTTTTCGCTGTAGTCTTAAAAGTGACTTTTCCATTAGATCGGAGAGAGCTCGCTGGAGGGAGAGGCCCTCTCTATTTGAAAAGGGGAACGCTTACCATGGACTAGATCATAGAAGGTCTAGCCTACCCCACCGACCCCTCTGGAAGTTGTTAATACAAAGGTGTATAATCGATTTAAAGCTTTTGAAAGAGCCCGCCCCCCATGTTTTAAAAAGCAGGGCTTTAAAAGGGATCGACTTTTATTCAAAGAGAGCAGTATTCATTCCAATTCATTATGGTTTGTCGATATCTCTTCTCCTAGTCTTTGGGATCTTTGGCGATCTCCTCTCCTCTCCTCTTTGTATAAAGGTAAGGTAAGGTCTTTAGGATCTTTTCAATCTCTTAAAAGAAAAGTGTTGTGAGTGATAGTAGGGATACGATAGGATTCGAACTGCCTACTAGAAAATAGAAACCCCGAGGAATTTAAAGGATCTTATTGTTGGGTTGAGTGAGGTAGCTGATACATGTGATGGTGGATCCCTCTCTCTCATAGCACTGTAGTTCATCTCAAGGATCACTTTAAAGCTCTAATATATAAGCTCCCTCTCTATTTTGAAAGGGTATCCTGCTGTTCTCTCAGCTTTTGTTGCACTGCTTGGTGTACTCTCTCTCTTATGTTTTTGTCTATAATAGTCTTAAAATAGCCAAGCCAACAACTTTTCCTTTTAAAACATGGGCATGGCCGCCCTTTCTCTTTTAAATGGTGGGGGAGAGGGCCCTCATATTTAAAAATTAGGATATCTTATGTATAAAAGACTTGCTTGGGACCCTCTGGATAATATCTCTCGGTAATATTTCTCTCTTTCTATCACTAAATAGTCGTGCATTTGCCTTTAAAATGGAGGGGTCGGGGGGGGTCTAAAATCTGCTATTAATAAATATATCCACCTTAAATAATCTTAAATATCTGTTAAATTGATATACCGTATAGATGAGATAGAAGGCCTTCTCTCGTAAATATCTCTTAATATCAATCTCACCCAGGGGATATCTTTGGTACTAAATATCTGTTGATTTTATATACCGTATAGAAATCCCGTTATAATAGCTGCTGCTTTTAAAGGGCTGGTCTTAAACCCGTTATAATAGCTGCCTGCTTTTAAAGGGCTGGTCTTAAAGTGGCTAAATATCTCTATCTCGTAATAAAGATCTCTCTGGTAGTAAGCCGAGATTATGTCTTGATGGTTTTGAATATATCTATCTCGTAAGATCACCTTTGCCTCACCCTCTTTTAAAAGCTTTAGATTGCCCCAAGTTTATAAAGTGTCACCCTCTTTTAAAATCTTTAGATCGTCCCAAGCTTATAAAGTTTCACCCTCTTTTAAAAGCTTTAGATCGTATTGCCCTCTTTTAAAAGCTTTAGATCATCTTGCCCTCTTTTAAAATAATTTTTTTCATCTTATCTCCTCTTGGTGTAGTTTCCCTCCGATAGTATCCTTCCAAAAGAATCCTTGAGTGGGCATCGATATCTCCCTCCTCAAATCGTAAGGAGGGATATATCTCTGTAATGACCTTTTAAATAGCCATTAAATAGCCTTTAAAAGCGCCAGGGTAGAAAGCGATTCGCTTGCTAGGGAAGAGTCGGATCACGCAGCAAATTTAAGTTAAGTATCCCCCCAAAGACTTGAGGGATAATTTTGAGCTCGTAATTGATTGGCTGTTGTGTAATCCCGCACTGGAAGTGTGGTTCTGTTGGGGTGGGTATGGGGGCTCTTTAAACTTTAATGGTCTTCAGGTGCTTTTAAGATAAAGGTTTCCGCTCTCTTTCAAAAGGTTCGGGCGGCATTTCTACTGTAAGGTTATGAAGGCTTTTAAGGTGAAAGGTTGTTATTACGCTTTAAACAATATGTGTTTATGAAGGTGGAGTATGAAGGAAGAGATGGAAGTTTATACTACGCTTTCAATAATAGAGATGGAGTTGTTGTGAGGGCTCGCCCTTCCATAGGTAGGTAGGTTACGGCATAACCAAAAGTGTCCCGACCGAAGCCGCGGGATTATGATGACTGTGGGCTCGTAAAGGGTAAGTGTCAGGGAGAGCTCCACTCAGCCCTCGACCTTCTAAAACCTCAAAAGGAGAGGAGGGAGAGCTTGACTGAAGCCCGGGGAAAAACTGGAAAGGAGATCGCTATCAGAAATGAAGAGCGCCCTCTCCGCACTCTTAAGACTTTTTATAGAAGTCTCAAAGCCTTTTCGATTCAATTCAAGAGCCATCCATTATTAAAAGAAAGTCGATCGAATAGAACTCAAAAAAATGTGGCTCTTGCTCTCACCCTTCTAAATATATGAGGGCAGGGAGGGATTGGAATGCAATCCAAAACCCTTTCTTTCTTAGGCCCCCAATCCTCTTCTCCATTCTCAATCACATTTATGCAAGCACTACCTTATCTCTATCCAAAAATATAAATCAAAGCTTTCTCCATCTCATTCTTCATTGACGGTGTCGTGAAGCATCTGTCTTCATATACAAAATCCCCCTCTACCTGTTAATCATAAAGCATGGGTTTCAAGGTGGAGCTAAGAAGGAGGAAGGATCAGGACCTCTAAAAATGGTACTCACTTACTGATAAAGGGGATGGGGGCTTGGAAGCAGTGGGTATGGGTAGGAATTCGAAGAATAGCTTACTGATACCTTAATAAAGATAAGGCTCAAGTGATTCCTTTTCACCCTTTAAAATAAAATGGGGTTGGGCTCTTCTTCCCAATCCCACGGGCCCCACCCGAAAGAAAATGAGTCTTTCCCACCGCACCCACTACCCTAGAATCAAAAGGTTTTCATTTTCTAAGTCTTGAAAGCTCTCTATCTATAATCATGACTTTCACGCTCTATACCTTCATGGGAAGAGGGGCTTGGATACACCATATCGGAGACCCATGGATCATGAACACTCCCTATGGTCGAGCATCCTCCCCTCTCAATGTTCGATAAGCATTATGATGTAGTAGGCATTAAAATGAAATGAGGCTCCAATCAATCCATAAATAGATAAAACTCACCCTGTGACCTTTTATTTTAAAGCTCCCCAAGTGGAGTGTTGCGTTGGGTCCCTAGGATCTATAGCGAAGTGAGTGCACAAATAACTTAAATGAGAGTGGATTAGAATCACTTACTCTCCCTGGTTCCTTCTTTTAAATCGCTCTTTAAACAAGGGGACATGGAAGTGTGAGTTCTACCGTGGACATGGTAACTTTAGCCACTTAGAATGAATAAAAAAAACCTTACTCTTTTGCCCTTTTAAATAGTGGGGAGGAGAGCTCTTTATCCTATTTTTTGCTCTCTAAAATATTTGGAAGGGGAGCTCTCTATTCTAAAACAAAATTATCTCTATTTTAAAAGGGTTCGGGCATTTATTTATTCATATCAGTGAGCGACCTCTTAAGATATAATTTCGAGTGGAGATGTTGCATCGATCGTTTCATATCACGTATGGTTTAACAATTGATGAGGGGGAGGGAATATTGCGAGAACAAAGCAACACTATTATATAGAGAGGTTGGGGGCTTTAAAAGCTTGAAATTTTAAGAGGCAACCTCCTCATCAAAAGTGTTTTAAAGCAACTTTTTATTTTAAGGCGCACACAACCTTATCCCTATGGAAGTGGGAGGCCTTGTCCTCCCGATCTCTCTCGATCCACTATATTAAGAGGTCATTTATGTACTCAACCAACTCTTTTCTCACTTTTTAAGGTCATCCTCAACCTCCTGATTATCAAAAGATCAAGTTTTTACTTAAAAGCAGCTATCTATTAAAAAGTTCCACCTCTATTTTAAAAAGGAGCTCTCCTGGGGTAGAGAGGAGGATTTAAGGGTGCTTCAAGTTTGCCCCTTTGAAAACTTATAATAACTTAAAATTGGCCTTTAAAATCCATAAGCAAGGGCTTATCCCTACCTTATAAAAGTGGGGGGTGTGAGCTATCTCCCTGTTATAAGGATAGAGAGTTTAAGAGGCTTTGAATAAGTGATATCCTTTATAGTGTAGTTTCTTCCCTCGACGTTAATGAATGAAAAGCTCGCTCTATGCACACTTTTTAGAATAGAGAGGGGCCTCCGTTCGAAGGGCTCTTTTCTCATTTTGGGGAGTCTATTGTATACATATTAACAACTTCCAAAGGGAGATCTACAAGATCCCATCAACCTTAAGTTACGGAGATCTTAAGGAGAGAATAGTTGGCTTGGAATAAGGATCGAGTGCTCTCCCTTTAGTAGTCAGGAGGTTGAGTGCTCTCTCCCTAATAAAAGCAGAGCCTCAACAACCAAGTCGAGCGCTTATCTCAAGGACCTTGGGTAAAGGGGGGAGCTGCGGGTGGTTCATTGGTTGATCCCCATGTTAACATCATTTCGGTTGAGTGCCAATCAATGGGGGTTTTGGGTGCCCGCACTTTCAAATAAAAGGGATCTTAAATAATAGAAGGGTGTAGCCCTAGAGCAATCAATAGAGGCTCATTTACCTAGACCCAAGTCGAGCACAGTCCTAGGAAACCATTAGTGTAATGGGTCACAATCTATTTATCTAAAAACTACTATCAAAGAGATTCAATCCAGTTTTATCGAGGGTTCCCGGCTACCCTATTCACCCATCCCCTTTGGGCCCTTCACCCCCACCATCTATCTAGCTAGCTATAACTCATCACCTTCCCCACCAGCCATATCCATATTTCAAAATACCCTCCCAATAAAGAATTCGTAATAGGACCTATGAAGGACGGATCAAATGGCTTCTTCCCCCCTAGGATGAGAGAGAATAACTTGAAAATATTGAGTGGTCCTTGACCTGATCATAGTGAGAGGATTTGGGACACTATCAAACCCTTTGAAATTCAAATTTCTTTTGCTTTTTTTCACCTCCTCTTACTCCCCCTCCAATGTTCTGGTTGGTCTTGATTATAGATAGAGAGCTCGAATAGGGATAGAGCGCTTGTTTTAAAATTTAAAAAATAGCTTATAAATAGCTTAAAGTTTTAAAAGGTTGAGCTCACCTCACCTCACCCCACCTCAAAATTGGAGAGAAGAGGAGAGGTTGGCCAATCATGAAGAAATCATCCTTGCATCGATGACCTATTCATTGAGGACCAGAGTGAATTTATGCAACACCTTTAGGGTAGGGTAGGGTTCACACAAGACCCTTTTAAAATAGAGAGGGGGAGGCATATTGATTCCAAATGATCTTCCTCCTCTCTTGGTTCACATATTCCAACTGGTTGACCGATCAATCGTACAAAACTCCTTGATATACATGGAGGGCGGGGCATTCATATCACCTTTAGTAATAATGAGCGATGCCTTGGGAAGGGAGAGGGAGAGAGCAACAAGCATTTAGATGGACACTCGATTGGGAGAGTTTTCTATATAAACCAAGATTTAGATGTAATATCTCAAGAGGAGGGAGAGGGAGATAGAATCTTGGAACTAGAAAGCAATCGATCGAGCTCAATAAATATAAGGTTGGCTTAAGGGGCATGTGATTTTGGATCAAGCGACTCATCTTATGTGTTCATTCCTAATTCTCTCATTTTTTGGACTAGACTAAAGGTGCCATTAAGAGGCAACCAACCCACCCCACCAATAGATGGATATTGATAGAGTGGATTAAAAAATCCCTGCCACCTGTATCGTTGAGCTGCAATGATCACTCCCCTGCATCTAAGTGTCGATGACCAAATAAAGGCTCTTCGTTCCATTTTAAAAATAGAGGGCTTCGGTTATATTGCTCTCTATTTGAAAGAGGTGTCGATGACCTTTTATAGTGAGGTTCCGTGTTGTTTTAGTTTTTTGTGACCTCTCTCTCTCTAAAAGTTTTTAGGATCCTTAAAAAGCTTTAAAAGGTTTCGTGAGTAACTTAGATCATGTGGGAGATGGACTTGTCAATAAGAGACGAAGAATCAGCCCCCTTGCCCTGCCCCAAAAAGTTTTCAAAAGCCCTTTAAAAGCCGAGGGGGGAGAGGCAACCAACCCGCTATTAAAAAGATAGCAGAAAGCTCTCTATTTTAAGGTAAGAAAAGAGCTCCAGTATAAAGCTCTTCATTAGTGCGTAAGCCTATTGTATACCACCACTGATAAACACCGGAATAAGCTTTTAAAGACCGGACCGGGAGCCTCGGGGCTTCTACAGCTGGTTGACCATTTCTTTGAGGATCCCTTTTAAGCATGAGCTTTAAAAGGGTCTTACATGCTCTCTTACATAAGCTCTCAGGTCGCGTACCCACGCTTCATTCTAAGCCTTGCCAAGCCTCAATCTAAGGAACATTAGAGAGCCTTTCCTTAAGTCCACAGAAAGATTATTGCCTTTTAGAATAGGGATAAGAGGTGAAAAGTAAAAATCTTCTGATAAAGGTGTTCTTCGATCATATCATCATGACTCTCGTAGTCATGCGCGGTAGCGATACCAAACCAAATACGACGAGTAGTTGGGTCCTGGGCCAAGCCTTGGCTGAACTTTGGAAATCGCCCTTTTTAAGCTTTTCAGATCCTCCTAGCCATTATCCTACTGCAATAATAAAAGCTGGGAAGAACTTTTTAAGATTCCACCCTTCTGGTAATGAGCTACTCCTCGGCTGTGCGACTATTAAATTAAAAGGTCTTTTACACCGGATGAAGTGAAAAATTCGTCTTTTAAAATAGAGAGCGTCGGTAAAGTTCGTAAGACTACGACTGATCCTGAAAGGGCAGGGCTGTCTCTATGGGGAGGAGAGGAGAGGAAAAAACAGGGGGGCTTTTGTTCTAACTTTAGAGACTTGATGAGACTTAATTTGATCGCTCGAGGGATCAGAACCAGATTTCATCCAAGGAATCGAATAAATGGGAAATCTCTATTATATCCGTAGATGGATGTATAATATGCGCATCTGTTCAAACCTCAGTGATAAGAGAGGAGATTTAAAAGCTTTTATGAATTCGTGGTTAAGTCGAGTGAGTCCCCTCTCTATTTTAAGATAAAGCTAGATGGCTTGAATCATAAGTAAAACCAGAGGCTTTTTTATCTCATGCTCGCTTCTGTTCCTCATTTTAACGAGGAATTCAAGAAGCTAATCAGAAGTTAAGAGCGTTTTGAGAGGTAACCGATAGGGGGAAGTTTTTTCCTGAGTAGATCAGGGATTTATACACCCGCAATGATTCCTAAGTACTCGAGTACAAATGTGTAAGAGAAATAGTGTACTGACCAGGTCCATTTATTCCATGAGTCAGGAGAGCGATCGAACCGCCAATATAAAAGATTTTTGTTCTTCCTTATGACGAATGAGATCTTTGAATAGAGAATCTTCAGATAGGGATTTTCTATTCTGTCCCGACCAGATCGCACCATGTAAAATTTCATAATCCAAGAAGTTACCTCTCTATTTTTAGAGGGGGACCATAGCATAGCCGAGGTTTTTTTAATGAATGAGTTCCATTTTCATATCCGGCGGAAACAAACTTTAAGAGATCTTGGCAAGCTTTTTATATCCGCATTATAGATAGAGAGCAGGAAGATCTTTATGCTTAAAAAGCTCATGATTATCATTTAGATAGATCGAGTTCTTCCGAACCAAAGGCTAAAGGCTCGTTATTTTAGAGCATTCCCAATGATAGACGTTTTCTAACTGTAAAACGTTCGATTAGTCGGATACGTCAACAGAATGAGTCAATTGTTTTATTTTGGAATTGTGATCGAAATCAATGGATTGATCGCTCTTAACTGAGTTCTTCCTCTGAATTGATATTAGAAGGCTTGCCTTATATTAAGGTCTTGGAAATTTCGTTCCGAGCCCTTTTAAATTGAAATTTAAACGGTGGGGGAGAGCGACCTCTCCATTCTCTAGAAGTTATGAATGGATGGAAGAGTTTCCGATCCACCCATTGCCTAGTTCCTCTTATGGAGGATAAATTTCCACATTCTAATTATATATTAGATATACGAGTACCCTACTCTATTCATCCGGAGCCCTCTCTTTTCAAAGCTTTTTAAGGGTTCGAGCTTTTACATACGTCGCTGGATCCGAGATGCTCCTTCTTTGCATCCAAGAGCTCTTGCCCTTTCAATTTAAATGGTGGGGAGGGGAGAGCGATGCTTAAAGTTTGAAGAGCTTTGCCCGGCCCTCTCCATTTTAAAAGGGGCTTCTCCTTTTCTCCTTTCCTCCATCATATTAAGGAGAATAAGGAGGATTTTTACTCTTGATATTAAAAAAAATGTGCTCGTTAAAATTTTTTATGATCTTTATGGTCATTTCAAGAGGAATAAGGATAAGAAGAATAAGGCTTGTATTTGATCCTTTTCATGAGGATACCTGAAATCTACTATTTTTTTGGAATGGCCCTCTACCCTACCCTGTTTTAAAAATAAAAAGGAGAGGGTCCTTTACCCTTTTCAAATGGAGGGGATGGGAGAGGGCTTTCCATTTTTGCCCTTTTAAATAGTGGGGAGAGGGCCGCTTTTATTTTAACTCGTAGTCGATCACGATTTAAATACAAAAGCCACTGGAGAAGCGAGATCATAGACATAGATTGTTTGTGGTCTACTTTCGCCCTTTCCAAATTAAAATCCTTGATCATTTTAAATATTAGTTTTTAGAAGTAGCAACATCAATCCATATTTTATATTCCACCCACCGACCTCCGCTACCCTCTAATCTGCCATCCACCCCACAACTCCTGCAACCCACCTTTTTGAGGAGAATCAAGAGGGTTCTTTTCCAGTGTTCTTTTGCTGAGTGCTCACTTCCATAAGAATGATTGGAGAAATCATAAAATCATCAAAAGCTTGTTATATATGGAGAGAACGCTCCTACCCGCCTCTAATCTCTACCGCTTCAAGTCTTTTCTGCCATTTTAAAATAGAGGGGAGGAGGGAAAATAATGAAATCGCTTTTAAGGAATATCTAGGCGCTACCTTTTGATCTTCTTGAGGTGTTTGATATTTAATGAAAGGGGGCGCATACCTTTGAACCATTAGTATTTGGCTTAAGACCTTGGGTTCTTAGACTTTAGACCATAGCGCTTACCTTGCCTCTTAAATGATTTTATGAAGACTTTACTTAGTCTAGAGGTGAGCTTGGTCCAAAATGTTTTATTAATACTTTTAGATACCTTGGGGCTTAGGGGTTTATTCTATAAGAATTATTGGAGAAATCATAAAATCATCAAAATCTTGTTATAGATGGAGAGAGCGCTCCTACCCACCTCTTCTTTCTACTGCTTCAAGTATTTTGTGCCATTTTAAAATAGAGGGGAGGAGGGAAAATAATGAAATCACTTTTAAGGAATAAGGAATTTTTAAAGGTCGAGCTTAAGAGGTTTCTAGCACCTGACCCTGACCCATTCATATTTTAAAGGACGGGTTCCAGTCGCCCCTTGAGTAAGTAGGTAAGGGCAACGACTGAAACGATATAATAGAACTGATTCCCTACAAGTATAAGAAAGGGCCATTCGATAGATAAAAAAGTAAGTCTGACTCTGCTCACCTCACAGTTGGTATTTAATCCCTTTTCATGGGGCGAGGAAAGGCAGGGTCCTTTTCATCCTAAGCCTAAAGAGGCTCAAATTTTAAGGAGGTTGTAAAATGACTACTTTTGATTTTGTTTTTGTTTTGAGAAGTCTCTTAAAAGGTATGTATCGTTGTTTCCTGCCCCTTATGATAGATAGGTTCTCGAGGGCTCGCATTATTTATTATAGGGGATCATAAAATCATCATTTTTGAGGCCACATGATATTGAGGACCTCGAACCTCTCTATCTAAAGAAATTTCATTAAGGCAAACCTTTATAAGTCTCTCCAATTATCATATTAAAGGAGATTGATCGTCTCAATCTTAAAAGCTTGGAGATCGTTGAAAGTCCCAGAATGGGATGTAGAATCCGTCTACTTTTAAAGTGTTGTTTTCTTCAACCCCTTTCGAGGGTAATCAATCATATACAGATAAACGAACTGAGCTTCACCCAGAAGGATACAATAACCCAACCCCAGGCCTATGACCAGCTATAGATAGGGTCAAAAAAGGTACATGAATAAATCCACTCAACCCCCATGTTTTAAAAGGGCATTTTCAAAACATGGGGAGGGCAGAACAACACTTAAAATGAGAATGGCCTTTAAATAGCCATTAAAAGGGGGTTTTTCCTATTTTAAGAAGGGGCTTTAAATACAAAAAATCCGTATATAAGGGAGTGGGTGTTTCTGAACTCAAAAACCAACCTTAGAATGAAGCGCACTTTGATTTTTTGCTGACCAAGCCCATTATCAAAAATTGATCAAGCCGAGGATCATTTGAAGTTCAGCCGACAACTTCTTAAGTTCATCCTTCATTCACTAGGTTGTCATTTTACTCTGTCAGTGATCGAGCCTTGATCTAAGTTCTAGAATGAAGAATCTTAGTTCACTTTCACCCACACCCTCCCTTTAATAATGATATAAATGGGAAAATAAAAAATTCACCTTATTAGAGACTCCCTGACCCTGTTTTAAAAAGGAGAGGGGCAAGGGCTGCCCTATCTTGTATTAAAAAGGCCCTTTTAAAATAGAGAAAGGAGAGGGCACTTGATCTAAATTAAGGATTTGAGGAATTTTGGACTCATCCCTAGTGGAAGCTTTTAATAATGGCACGAGCATTCCAAGCAAAAATCATCTCTTTAAATAATTTGCTCCTCCTTCAATTATTTTTAGTGGCTATTATATCGAAGGGGCCGCTACGGCTACGTGGAACAATCAATTAGGTTTGATTCATTCACGATTTATTCCTTTGACATGTTATATACTTGTTTCTCCATGTTTCCTCCCTTTTATTTCAAAATAGAGAGAGAGAGAATCCATTTATTTTTCTGGCTGGGAGGACTAGGGAATGAATCAATCAAGGTCACTTATCACTTCGTCACAGAGGGGAAACTGGCAAGAAAATCCTCGAGATGCTGGCTAGAAGGTGTGGAATCAATAGGTGCCGGAGAAGCTCCCGCTACTGATCTCCATACATAAGTAGTTCGTATCTATATGTAATATGATCAGAAAATCCAATTAATCAGGTGAGGTGGGTGGGGCTAGGGACAGAGCTCTTATGGTATCCATATGACAACAACTAAATATAGATAGGGTCAAGCTCACTCTGCATGCACGACATCGGCCCTATTGGAAAGAAGCATGTTAAACTTTCAAATTCATATTTATCATATTTTACCATCGTGATCTATTCCATACCACATGCCACAGGTAAAAAGAGGTTAGATAGTGATTCCCTCTTATCCATAATGGACAAGGGAGTTGGTCTATTGCTCTAGGACCCTACCCTATCGGGGATCCAACATTACCCAAAACAATGACATAGAACGAGCTCTACCCGCTTTTGAAATTACGACACACTTTTAATAGGATGGACTGAGGATCCAGCATCCCAACCGAAATTATATTAGAAGGGCACTGAAATTCGAAGTGTGAGCTACTATAGTGTAGTGGGTTTTGAAAGATATAGGAGTACCTTTTAAATAGGTCCTACACCGAATAGATATTTTATTTTGAGGTATATTAAGAGCCATTGAATCCCATCGATACAAAACTCCTCTGGTTTCATTATCGAGATATCTAGGCTTAGGGTCTCTAACTATGAATCAAAGCTCTCTTAAATTCATCAGGCATCATGAGAGATTAGTAATCCAGTATCTCTTGTTTGTTCCGCTCTTATTATTAAAGGTTATTTTCCTTCATTCTATTCCTATCCATCTTATCTATCTTCTTTTAAAATAGAGAGAGTTGCACCTTTAAAATAGAGATCATGCTCTTAATATTAAAGGTTTCATCCCTCATTCCATCTATCACCATCCATGCTATTTATACGCTACATGTACGATCTTGGAGTTAGGGTTTACTGGTAGCATTAGCCAAGGTCGTGTCATACCCCACTCTATTAAAAGGCTTAAAGAGCATTCTTTAAAACTTGTAAAGGGAGTTTGCCCGATGAGCGTTCTTTAAAACTTGTAGCGCCCTATTTTGGCTCACGGGAACAGATATAACTCTTTATAGCATATAGAAGAGATTCTATTTTTAAAAATAATCATGGTTCATTTTCGTTTCTTTTTGCCATTGATCTGGGGATTGCCTAAGAAAATTCTAAAGGAAGGTCTGGGGTTCATGCATTGAAGATGAACCTCTCCATCCTGCTCTCCTTGTTTTTAAAGGGGAAAAGAGAAAGCAACTTTTGCCATTTTAAAGAGATTAGCAACCTGAATCGATTGTTATAGAGATTATAATAGTTAAGTTGTTTGTTCCCATGCCTAAATGGATTAAGGAGTGGTGGGTTTTTAAAATGTAGAGCTTATTCAAGTTTTCAATTTTCTTCTTTACATGCTCCACCGCCCTCTAATTCCAGAGTAGGTTTTTGTGAATTCCTATTCACTCATAAGGTAGAAGACCGCACTCGGAAGGAGGAGTAGGCCCCTCTATTATTAAAGGTAAGACAACAAATCTCTATGTTAAAAGGGTCATGTTATTCTGAAGGTTCGAATCCTTCCATCCCAGACCCTATTGGAACCATTTCTTGCATCCATAGGATTCAATTATCACGCTACAAGAAATCGTTTGAAACCAATGAGCTATTATAGGCTCTAGTCAACCTTCCTCTTTATTCTGATTAACAAAATATCTATTGCTACAAAAAAACTATAGAATGGGTAAGGAAACCCCTAGTGGTAATTTATGATATTACAAAAGATTACACAGTCCAAATTAGAATAATACTCTAGAGGCATTAAAGTGACCAAGCAATGAAAATAACCATTATTATGCCTTATGTGGACCGGTGCCTAGATTTATTGGGCTGTTATAGCAATTTAACAACATTTGTAACATGAAAAGAATAAAAGAGACTGAGAAAGAATTGGCACTGTCACATTCATTCAAATATCGTAACAGACATAACAGTTGGCCAACAAGAGAAACATACGTAATACATTCAAATAATGTAATACATTACATAATAACACACAGTATCAAGACAAAGAATTAATGAGACCCAAAATTGTATTGATTTTACAGAATATTACACACAGAGTTGGTAGAATGCCATTTAACTCTATTTTTCAAAGAAATACATCAATACAATGAAGAAATTTTGTTCAAATGATGTAATAGAACTCTTCTACTCTTCTTGTTCCAATGTGGTAACAATAGAGTCTCTGAACCTCAAACTCAATAGATCTAGAAATGATCTCAACTTCCTGAGCACTTTCCTATCAAAATCCTACACAGTAATAATGGGAGGAATGAGAAATGAGCAAGAAAAAAGACACATAAGGGAATACAACAAAACAACTCGAAGGGGCACTCAAGTATACCTCTTAGAAAAAATGCTATCTAATGCTTGATGCAAATTCTGGCCCTAAATGATTCCTTTTATAGCTTCTAGTTCTTGAATCTGTTATTTTGGCTTGATCCCAGCCTTACACTTGTCACCATCTAGTTTTATTTTCAAAACTGATATAGTTGGCTCCCATTATTTCTTTTCTTCATATTGTAACCCCCTTTTTTTACCTTTTTGTTTTAAATCTTTCAACCGATGATATCAGTGCCCTGAGGGCTTCCCTCTTTTACTCTCCCCTCTTCAGTTCCTCCTTTTTATATTTCTTATTGGCTTTCTAGTTGACTTTGTGTTTTGGATGTTTCTCCTTCCTGTACATCTTGTTCTTCATCTCTAGGGGGTGAGCTCATTTCCATTTGTAGGCTGCATATTTGAATTTATTTTCCCTTTTTGCCCTACTACAACCATTTGATCTTTTTTCAATCATTCTCCAGGCATCAGTGTTAAAAGTCACAACAAATATTAGCATATTCATCTCTTGCAGGACCCTGTTTTTTTGTATGTTAATATAATTTTTGCTTTTTTCATACTGGGTGATCAACATCTCCACAACATTCACTAAGAAAGTGGTTTGTTTGGTCAATTTTGGCTCGTCATCGGGCTCACAATCAAAGTCTTCTATATTTTCTTTTAGGAGGTCCTCTATACTGGCAGCTTCTAAAAATTCTTCTAGAGGCAATCCTATATTTGCGAATGTTTTTGTTATGTCATCCAACAGGCTAAAAACTTTTGCAACATTATTGAACCATATTTCCATGTTTGATCCAAAAATAGTTGCTTTCATGAATTCGATATTACACTCGATCTCAGTCCCATAATTTAACAGCGCTTCCTGATTCTGCATTTCTTCGAAATATTCCAACATTGAGTCGAGGGTAGGGCGAATGACTTCAAAGTCTTCTTTCTTCTGATAGATCAGGCTTTCCATTTCTTGAGCAGTAACTCGAATCACCCTGATTTGTATGAACATCTCAGTGATCCCATTAATATTATCTCAAATTTTAAGAGACATCTCCCTTTTTATTGTATTCAAATAGTATGTATAATTGAGGATTTTTACCATCAATGGGGGTTGGGTTACGGTGGTGTTTTTTTGTGTCAACTCTTCCTTTAGTTTATTTATTAAAGCTTGCATCTTTGCTTTTTCTTTATAACTTATTTCCAGTTGGATTCTCAATTTTATATTGCTATGATGCAGCTGATCCAAAGTTTGCTCTTGTTCTTCTTTAGCTACTTTGACCATATCTCTTTCCTTTCAATGTACTAGAATTTCCCTAGTTCTCTCATAGATTTTGAGAACAATAGGCTCTTGTAAGGCAAGTATGTGTACCTCTACAATATCTATTTTGGGAGTTTCTATTTCTACTCTAGCTGTAGAGTCATCTCCCCAGCCTCCCATTCCTGCTACTACTTGTAGCTCATGCTCTCGGGAAACACTAAAAATTGTTTGTTCTTCAGATATTTCCAACACAACATTCGTGGAGGGCAGTGACAACCTAGGATTCTTCGTTTTTGGAGTAGATAAAATTGTTTACTTCTTAACTCTGAGATCTCTAAAGATACCTCTAAATCCACCTGCTCTTCTCATGTTCATCTGTATCACTGATGGAATTTTTATTTCCTTGTCTTTTATCTTCAAAGAGCTGGGAATGGCTTTGGGGGCTAACTTCATCACACTGGTTACTGCTAATAGCTAGCTAGAAATTGGAACTATAGCCTGCTAGGGAGAAGTCAGCTCCTGAATAGGTGCAACAACTACCTCCTTTCCTTTTGCTATACTCAGGCTTTCAGAGACTTTTTGGGAAGTGCTGGGTGTTGCCTCTATTTTGAGGTGAGTTTCATCAGGGGCTTGGACTTGTTGTTCTACAACATTTGTAGAGCTCACAGTGACTTCCATTTGATCAATACCCTGATCTTCTATCAATTCTAATAAGGGGTCTTCTCTAATTGCTTGGGTGGCTTCTAGTAAGAGAGGGGCCACAGATTCCCCTTTAACTCTTTTAACTGCAATCAATTTAGGGGGTAATCATAGGTTTTATGTACTTACGAATTGCCCCTTTCTTCAAAAGGGTACTTGTCCCAAACCATCTTCAAATCTCTCCATTTCTCTATAACATCTAAAAATTCTTCTTCATAAGCATATTTTCTATGCTCGACCTAGGCGTAATCATGATTTTTCATTAACCTCTTGTACTTCTTATTTGGATCATAAGGTCTCCAAGTTATCTCTTCAAAATCCATGAGATCTAAATCATACATTCCCTTGAGTAAAGCTGGATATCCTATAAATATATAACTTCCAAATTTACAAGGGACACTGAGCCATGGAACTCTACTATGTGCTTCTTCACTAGTCTCATTTTGGCCTCTTTGGCCACCTGTCTGCACAACTCTAGGGCAACGAGAGATAAAGAATAATACATAGGCAACATTTTTATTGGGATATTAGCTCCATAGAGCCAAATGTATGTGAACCCTTCAGAGAAGAAGTAATCTCCTATGTCCTTTTCCTTTATGAAAGCTCTCACCCCAAGCCCTAGTCTCTTAGGGAGGACACCAATCAGAATCTAGTGAATTTCAATCATGAAAATATCACAAAACCAACCCATGTGAGTACTACCTTCGTGTATCCTCCAAAAACTAGTCTGAATGTAAGGAATCTCAAAGGCCCCAACTCTCTTTCGGCTTTCCTCTCCTAATTTTTCCGCTAGTAGGTGTATGAGGATGGAGTAGTTAGAAAAAATAGGCATCTCCTACCTTTGTTTCAAAACAACTTCTTTTAATTTTGAAAATTGTGAGTGCATTTGATCACTCAATTCTTGTTCCTAGGCATAAATTGGGGTGCCCATTGCCCGATTACTCTGTGCTACTAAATGCAATACTTTCCTACCCACTACACTGAGGTCTTGTACTCTCAAAACAATGTTAGCCATATCATAGAAATCTCGAATCCATGGATTGAAAGCAAATTTTTTGATGGGGAACTTATCAACTATTTTCTCATGTTCTTCAAAAATTATTTTAAAATATCTAAATTTGGTAATATTCGAGACTGTCTTTCAATTATTTGTTTAACCCAGCCGAGTATTAGAGGGTGCCAGTTTGAAGACTTGCGTGATGTGTTTGGCCATGATACTAAACACTGGTCTATCTCTAGTGTCTTCAAATGTTATGGTTTTCTCATCGTACGCCATGGCTAACCAGGCTAGTAAGTCAGAGGAGTAGTATACCCTCAGGCATATCAAATTTCCAAGATTACTAGTCCAACTGGTACTCCTGGGAAAACCCTTATGTTGTAGTCTCCTTGCTTTTTGAAATAGGTCTGCTAGCAACCAACGGGCTTTATCATCATTTTCCATTATGTGAGCAAAAATTTGGATGCAAGTATTTTCAATTTCATACTGTTGCACGAGAGTGAGCTTTTTATCGGGCCCAATTTTTTAGGTTAAATCATACATCGTACTTCCAGGCATAGTTGGTCCGAGGAGCTCGACATATGGTAATTGGTCTGTGACAAACTTTACTACTTCTTCTATGTCTTTGGGTACGAAATCAGTTCCCCAAGACTCCATATTGCTCTTGGTCACTGTTATAGCTTACTGAAAGGAATCTCTTGATTCTCTACTCACTTTCTGCTCTTTCAAACCAGTTCTTTGCTCAAGATTACTAGGGTGGTAATGTTGTTCAATATGGTGATTTAAAATACTTGATGGCAAAGTGGGTTTACTTTCCTCGCATAACTTGTCATTAATATTGCGTAACCAACTACTTTTTCAAATTTGCCAATGGAGATTCACTGAAGTGTCACTTTCTAATGTTAGACAGTTACAGTAGGTGGCTTTCCTTGTCTTGCACGTCTGTAGGGACTTTGATCTATGTAATTGAAATCATTTGAAGCTTCCCTATTGGTTACCGAACTGATCATCCCTCTAACGTGGAAATACAAATGTGGTGATGGTGGCTTTTTGTGAGAAAGTATTCTACCTTTTTGGTCTTGAAAGAGATTCAACTTCAAAATTAGTTACACCGTTAACAAGGTGGTAATCATTTTGGGAATTTGTCGTCAAATTTGGTTATCGAGGTGTGTGCCCATTGGATCCATCAATTCATGATGATCGTTGGATGGGTTTTGCATTGTATGCCTACATTTGATGCTTTTGGACCTACAAGAATGTTAGCTCTATAATATTGAGGGTACATGTCAATGGTGGTCTTACATATTATAGAGGATATCCTAGCATTTTATTGGTTAATCAATTCATGCTTTTATTTATTGATAATATTAATATTTGACTCAAAATTAAATTAGAGCTTTATCCTTCATTTAATATTCATTTATTAAAGAGTAATCAAAAGAATTACTAACCTCTGGTCAATACCAAACCTTTAATAACTTGATTACCTCGTTAATAACTCATCATCCAATCAAACGCATAATCTTACATGTTCGTCCGATTAGCTAAACCTGTACCATCGTTCACTATGGGGGGGGGTTGTTTTTATTGTGGTTAGACCTCTGATTTACCTTACATGATTTTATGCTGGTGAAATGGACTATGTCTTTAAACCTTTAGGTGATTTGGTTGCTCGCGACCATAAAATCTGGTTGGGTTTCACCGCTGTCGTTGGATCTAGTAGAGTTATACACTCTTTATTAGACTTTATCTTTTCTTGGTATTCATGCGTAACCACAATTATCTGTTCTCTTCCTAGAAAAGGCGTGGCCATTGATTGTCTTTAACCTTTCATCTCGTCAACCTTTGATAGCTTTGTGGGATCATAACCATAGGATCAACTTGTAATCAAGCACTATCATTGATGTCCTTTACTTTGATTTGACCAAGGGAAAAGTGCTACCATTAGATTAATTTGGGATCAAGGGTGATCATCGAATTTATCCTGTGTGCGTTAATGTCTTTTACACAACCTTGATTCACTCACGATGGTTAGATCTTGGCAGATTGAAGCATCACCATTGATCTCCCTTTGGTTCATGATTGCTTTTGAAAGAACACTGTAGTTGGATCTAGGCTAGTTTGAGCACCGTCGCTGATTTACTTTGACCCTTATTATCCTATAGACCCTTTTCCTCGAAGAGCGACCATTGGATTTAATATGGTTTAAGTGCTATCGTTGATCTACCGATAGAGTGACAACTTGGTTCAACTCAATTGTGAACTTCTGATTGGCTAGACGAAATGCTTCCAACGCTATCATTTGATCATGTAAGGATCATTGATCGTGACCGTTGATAGAATTTGACCTACAAGGTTAGTAACTGAAAGGCACATGCTTTTGATTTTTATTAACCTTGATTAAGTAAATGGGGGATAATTAGTGACGTGTTAAGACCCTCGCTAATGTATGCTTAATTTTACTAATCAAATTTTGACTTTGTCTTATCGTTAGATTTACCTTCACATTATCTAGAGCGAGCGATGCCATTGGATCAGGTGCATTTGTGCGCAATCGTTAGATTTAGCTGGAGATGTTCATCTTTTAGTTGACATGGATCTAATACCATCTTTGAATTCTTTGGGTAAAGCGCATCCATTAGATTTTATCATGTCAAACCGCAATCATCGATATTTGATAACCTTCATTCTACTCGATGCTTCTATCGTTTAATTACTCAGATCTTAACTTGACCACTGCCGTCAGATCTTGGTGAGGATTGGCGCGACCGTTGATCTCTTTTAACCTGTGGGGTTAGTTACCAAAGGACACTTTATGAATTTTCAAAAGGATGCGGCCATTGGATCAAATCATGATGAAGCGCAACCGTCAGATTCCTATAACCTGCAAGTTTGATAACCGAAAAGGGGTGCATTAATTTATTTCAATAATATTTGATTAAGTCGAAAGGGGGGTAATTAATAACATATTAAGACCCTTGTTAAAGCATGATTAATTCTAGGTTTACCTCCATATTACCCGACACTTTTATCGTTCTATTTCTCGAATTTTGACTTGATCGCAGCTGTCAGATCTTGGTGGGGATTGGCGCAGCCGTTGATCTATTTCAACCTGCAGGGTTAGTTACCAAAGGGTACTTTATAAAAAAAATAAAAGAGTGCAACCGTTCGATTGAATCATGATCAAGCTCTTCCCTTTGGATTTCTTTTAAATAGCCCAATATTTAATTAAAGGGGGTGCATACCTGAAACATCGCTACCTGTTATGGATATAACAAGACCAAATCAGTTGTCTCTTCATGAGGTGGAACCAAGGGAACCATATATAGGGGGTTTAAATGAAGAACATAGGGCTTTGGTTCCGAGTATAGGTGATATGGTTGGCCCTAGCCCTGGAAGGGAAGTTATCTTAGAAAATGGCACAGATTTAGATATGCCCTCTCCTACCCAGGCACTGATGTAGTCATCCATGGACTGTAAAACTCCTACGGTCTTTGGGATTGCAGCATAAAATAATTAAAAAAAATGCTTCAGATAAGAATATGAAGGGGTCGGAAGAAAGACCAGGATAAAATTAAGTTAATGGGGGAGACTTTGGTAGAGTCACGTTTGGTGAGAACATTGGACTCCCATTTTTATAACCCCCAAAAATGATTATACTTTCATGGAATGTAAGGGGGTTGAACAGCATCCCCAGACAAAAAGCTGTTCATGATTTGATTCGTGTTCATTCTTCGGATGTGGTTTTTATTCAGGAGACTAAATTAGCTATTGATAGTTTGTTCAATATTGCTCCCAAGTTGTGGAGAAAGGGGTATTGGTGCATGTGGATATGTTGGTGGCCTTGCTTGTTTATGGGATCCAGTTAAGATCTTTCCTCTTACCTGGATTTCCAGTAGGTGGTCTATTTTGATGATCGGGCATGATAATGAATCTGGTGAGACCATCCTACTTATAAACATGTATGCTCCTATTGATTACAATGGTAAAGTGAATTTATGGGAGCACATTGGCTTTGTGAGAAGTCTGGATCCCCTGTACCCATGGATTTTGGTTGGAGACTTCAATTCTATCACTTGTCTGGAGGAAAAATGTGGTGGGATTGATCGTCTTGAGACTTTTTCTTCTATCTTCAATGCTCATATCCAGGCATTGAACTTGGTTGACATCAAGCTGGATAATGGGATATTTACCTGGCATAATAGAAGATGTGGGGAATATTCCATTTTAGAGAGACTGGATAGGTTTCTGATCCCTAGTTTTTGGATTGGCAATAATAGAAGCGCTAGTTTTGTGATTCTGGAGGGTAGAGGATCTGATCATTGGCCTATCAAACTCTCTGCTCTGGAGTTAGGGCTAAAAAAGAATCCCTCATTTAAGTTTCAACTTATGTGGCTGCGAGATCCTAAGCTTCATGATTTCATGCGAAGCTGGTGGACTAATGGCAAACCTCCTCATGGCACCGCTATGTACTCCTTTATGAAGCGGCTTCAATTTGTTAAGCATAAATTGAAGAGATGGAATAGACTAAATTTTGGGAACCTTTCCTTGGCTAAGTTGGCAGCTCTTAAGAGGGTGGAAGAAGCCTCAAGGAAGATTAGAGATCAGGGACTCACAGAGGAGCTTCTTGTTGAGGAATCTGAGGCTGTAAAAGACCTTGTTGAATGGGAACTGAGGGAAGAAATTTTTTGGAAACAAAAATCTCGAGTAGATTGGCTTCAGGAAGGGGATAGGAACATAGCCTTCTTTTATAACTCTGTTAAGGCTCATCGTAATGGTAACCTGATTACCTCTCTTGTTAATTCTCAAGGTGCCCTACTTTCTTCTTTCAGGGATATTTTAGAAGAGACTAAGAGGTATTTTTCCTCTCTCTTCAAGGAGGATGCCCTCTCAGATGATGAGGAAGAAAAACTTATTCTAAACTGTATTCCCTCGATTATTTCTAGAGAGATGAATGAGCACTTGATGGGTCCAATTTCCCTTGAGGAGCTGAAAAGTGTTGTATTCAAGATGAAAAAGGGGAAAGCCCCGGGTCCGGATGGATTCCCGATTGAGTTTTATCAATATTTTTGGGAGTTAATCAAATTTGACCTTTTGGAGGTGGTCCGTGAGTCCCAAAAGAACAAACAGATGCTAAGGGCCCTAAATGCTACCTTTTTGGTGCTTATTCCCAAGAAAGAGGGAGCGAATTCCCTGGATATGTTCAGGCCTATTGCTCTCTGTAATGTTGTATATAAGATCATCACAAAAATTATTACTGAGAGGCTGAAGATATGGTTGAGCAAAATCATCTCTGAGGAGCAAGGTGGGTTTTTTGCTGGCCGACAAATCATTGATGGGGTTGTTATTGCTACAGAAGCTATTCGCTCAATGGAAACTTCTAAGGAGAAAACTATGTTCATTAAGTTGGACATGGCAAAAGCCTATGACAAAGTTAGATGGTCCTTTCTTCAAAAAGTTCTTGCTGCTTTTGGCTTTGAGGAGGAATGGATTAGATGGGTGATGAGTTGTATTTCTTCTTCCTCATTCTCTGTTCTTGTTAATAACGAGACATCGGAGCTGTTTGAGGCCTCAAGGGGATTGAGGCAAGGAGATCCTCTATCTCCTTATTTTTTTATCATTATGGCAGAAGGGTTGGGTAGATTACTCAAGTCTCAGGTCAGGCATGGTATCATTCAGGGGTGGAAGTGGGATAACAGTTTGCCACCTCTTTCCCACCTTAAATTTGTTGATGATACTGCTTTATTGGGAGTTGCCACTATCAAGGAAGCTGGAAACATTAGACAGTCTCTTGACATATATCTTGGTGCTTCTAAATAGGTTATTAATGAGGACAAGTCCTTTATTTTCTTCTTCAATACCCCCCTCTTATTCAAGCCAGGATTGGTCGTATTCTAAGATTCTAGGTCGGGACTCCCCCCTTCATTTATCTTGGGATCCCGATTTCATCTCATCCTCTGCCTAGATCTTCTTGGCGAGTCTATACTGATAAGTTTAGAAGGAAGGTAAATCACCTGGATCTGTCGGATGCCTATCCTCTGCAGGTAGAGTATTGCTTTTAAAATCTGTTATTCAAGCTTTACCCATTTACGGATGTTTTGTGCAAACAACTCCTTCTCGTTTCATCAAGGACATGGATGCTTTGTCAAGACAGTTTTTGTGGTCTGGCAAACTTGATCAATCTAAATGGAGTTTGGTTAGATGGGATTCCATTTGTAGGCTAGTTCAAGAGGGAGGCCTTGGGTTGCGACAAGCAACTCTTTCTAGGTAGGCTTTGGCTGTGAAACTTTATTGGAGATGGTGTACCTCTCAAGATCATATTTGGGCTAAAATATTATCTTATAAATACTTGAGAGGTATTTCTGAGGCAGATATCCCTAGAGCCAGTTTGGTTGGGAAAGGTTCTGTTATCTGGGACACTCTGAAAAGAGGAGCTAATTTAATTAAGCAAGGTTTGTTCTGGATTTGCAATCGGGGATCAGATGTTCTTTTTTGGGAGGATTCTTGGAATGGCCACCCTCCTATCTTGACTCAATATCCCAGGTTACATTCCCTAAGCATTTTTTTCTTGGAAGCGGGCTGGTCTCATGTGGAGGACTTTAAAAAAATCCAGAATTTTGGAAATATGGAGATGTACAGATGGAAAGATCTGCAGGAATGGCCCCAAGGGGGATTGGCCGAGGATAGAGATGTGCTTGCTCTTATTCTTGCAGGGAGGTATTGTTCTTCATTGAGGGATAAAGACATTCTGGCTTGGAACCCTAATCCCAAGGGAACCTACTCTGTAGCCTATGGTTATCAAGTTCTTTATAAGTAGAAGTTCGGGAGTCTCCCTGTCACATGGTGGAAAAAGGTGTGGAATAGATTTGCTTGGCCGAAATGTAACTTTTTTCTCTGGCTGGTATCTCGTAATAAATGCCTCACTTGAGATAACTTGAGGAAGAGGGGATTTCAGGGTCCCTCTTTATGTGTCCTTTGTGGTAAGAATGAGGATGACTCTTCTCATTTATTTTTCCAATGCTCCCTTGCCAGAGACATTTGGCACTGTTGGTGGAGTGCCTGGAACCATCCTTGTTTTCATGTGCTCTCCCTGGTGGAGTTTTGGAGTAGTCTGGGCAGACCTCCAGCCAAGGCCCCCTTCCTCCAAGTGGCTTGGAATTTGGGCCCTTCCTGCATCATCTGGCATATTTGGCTCGAATGAAACCATCACATTTTTGAGGGAAGTCATTTGGCTGTTCAACAGATCTGGCAAAGGATCCTGTGTATGGTTCAAGAAACTATCCATAGTAAATGTGATGTGGACCCCCATTTGGACTCTAGGGAGGAGAAGGTACGACAGGCCCTTGGTTTGTTTGGGGTTGGTGTGAATTCTTCTAGCCCTAGTAGGATTCCTCAACTTAGCAAGAAGGTTAGGAGAGAGGGTAGATGGAGACTGCCCCTAGAGGAGTTTTAAAAATTAATACTGATGGGTCGTCTAGGGGCAATCCTGGACATGTTGGAATTGGTGGTGTTGGGAGAGATTCTGCTGGCACGGTCAGTTTTTTCTTTTCCATTTATAAAGGTGTTCACTCCAACAATATTATGGAAGCTCTGGCGATTCTTGAGGCCTTGCAAAGGGGTTTTTCTCTTGGCTGGCACAGGATTCTCTACGAGTCTGAATCTCAAATTTTGGTTAATCTTTTAAACAGCAAAAGAGTGGAGGATGTTAATTGGCAGTTGGCCTCTGTGACCATTTAGATTCTCAGAATGAGTGAAGAGTTCAAATTTATATCCTTTGTGCACATTCCAAGGGAATGGAATGGGGTTTCTGATTACTTGGCCAAAAGGGCTTCTGAGCTATTGGATACTCAGAGTATTGATAACTGGGAGAGTCTCCCGTCTGGGGATTCTCAACACCTACGGGAGTTGATCCATAAGGATGTTCAGACTTAATGTGGTTTGTTTTTTTTGGTTTTCTTTGGGAGTTGACCTTGTTTGGTGATTTAGCCTATCTTTTTGCTTATTTGAGTCCTGGGTGGGGGCTCAGTTGTACTTTGTAATCCAGACTTTTTATCAATAAATTTTTACCCCTTTATTTAAAAAAAAAAAGGCTTAAAATAATTTTTCATTTGAAACCTTAGGTTTTATCTCTTTTGACCTTGGGGTATTGAAGAATTAACTCTTAGAGTGTGTGCATCCGTCTGATCAAGGAATATCTGGGCGCTACCTTTCGATCTTCTTGAGGTGTTTGATATTTAATGAAAGGGAGCGAATACCTTTGAACCATTAGTATTTGGCTTAAGACCTTGGGTTCTTAGACTTTAAACCATAGCGCTTACCTTGCATCTTAAATGATTTTATGAAGACTTTACTTAGTCTAGAGGTGATCTTGGTCCAAAATGTTTTATTAATACTTTTAGATACCTTGGGACTTAGGGGTTTATTCTATAAGAATGATTGGAGAAATCATAAAATCATCAAAATCTTGTTATAGATGGAGAGAGCGCTCCTACCTGCCTCTTATCTCTACTGCTTCAAGTATTTTTTGCCCTTTTAAAATAGAGAGGAGGAGGGAAAATAATGAAATCGCTTTTAAGGAATAAGAAATTTTTAAAGGTCGAGCTTAAGAGGTTTCTAGCACCTGACCCCGACCCATTCCCAAGTGAGTGTGTCCTTTGTGTATCCTTCAAAACCTATTTTGAACATAAGGACTCTCAGTGGCCCCTATCCTCCTTTTACTTTTATCTCCTAATTTCCCAGCTAACAGGTGCATGAGAATTGAGTTGTGGGAGAATCGGGGCATCTGTTTCCTTTGCTCCAAGATTACCTTTTTTAATTTTGTCAATTGTGTGCATTTTTTTGCTCAACTCTTCTTCTTGAGCATAGATGGGGGATTTATATTTCTATTACTTTGTGTTACTAGATACAAGATATCCTTCCATACCACATTGAGTTCTTGTACCCCCAAAATGATGTTAATCATGTCACAAAAATCCTTGATCTAGGGTTTGAATGCAGTTTTTCTAAATGGGAAATTAACTTGTATATTCTCATATGTATCAAAAAGCATTTTGAACAATTCTAAATAGGTTAACCTGTGAGACTATCTTTCAATTACCTGGCAGATAAGCGATGTGTTCGAAGGTGTCAAATTGAAGACTTTCTTAATGTACTTGGGTGTGATGCTGAACACTGGTCGATCCTTGTTGTCTCGAAAGGTTCTAGTGTTCTCGTCGTAGGCTACTGCTAGCCATGCCATTAGGTCCCAAAGTAGTATACTCTAGGACATCAATTTCCCCACATTGCTTGTCCATCTATTGTTCCTGGGAGTGCCCTTGTTTTATGATTTCTTCGCTTTGTGGAAAAAATCCGCCAACAACCACGGGAAGCGTTGCATGTTTTCCATGCTAGGTGCAAAACTCTGAATACACGTATTTTCAATCTCATATTGCTGGGCTAGTGTGAGCTGCTTGTTCTAACCAAACTTTTTCGAGAAATCATACATTCCCATCGTGACAATAGCTTCTTCAGGGAGTTGAGCGTATGGTGTCTAGTCTGTGACAAATTTTACCACCTCTTGGGTGTATTTAGGCGTGAAGGTAGTTCCCCAGGTGGCCATTTTGCTCGTAAAAATTACTTCGGCTCACTCCACACTCGTCTGAGTTATGTTTAACTCTCTTCTAGTCCACACCAATTCTTCGCTCTGAGATAACTAGGATGGTAGTGGCGTTTGAGAGTGGGGGTTTAAGTAATTAAGGGTGGAGTGAATTCACTGTCTTCACACAGAATGTTATTAATGCAGTGTCACCAACTACCTTTTGAATTTGGCCAATGAATGTGTGTCGTTGCGTTGTTTCTAAAATCGGGCAGTTATGTATATGATCTTCCTTGGCCTGTACATTTGCGATGGACTTTAATTTATGTACTTATTTATAGTTATTTATAGTGCTCTCATTGGTCGTTGGGTCACGCCACTATCTGACGTGGTATTTAGAACATGGTGGTAGTAGCCTTCGTGGGAAATTTATTGTAATCATTCCACCACCTTAGTCTTGTAAAAGAGTTAGCTCAAACACGTATCATTAAAAAGTGGTCATCTTTTTGGGTGTTGGTCGTTAGATTTGATCATGGAGGTGCACGCTAGTTAAGATTTCCCAACCTGCACATTGGTTAGCCCAAAAGAAGAATATACAACGACTGGGTTATCTTAGCCTAAGTTTGAGTATTTGAAATTAATCAGGGCTTAATCAACACTTTATATGTCTTATCCATAATACTTACCCTTGCATCAAATATAACGCTCACTGCATCAAATATAATGCTCACTGTTAGATCTTGTTTGCTTCGAATGTTACCGTTGATATCCCAAAACCTACATGGTTGTTAGTATAATGATATAATAAACACATGACAAATCAATTAGGTTGGCAAGCATTAAGATCGTAAATCTTAGGTTAGCACCAATTTGATTCAAATACTTAGGCCAAACACTTCATAATCATTAGCATGGTCTTATAATTAATTAATGCATTAAACCTCATATAATCCCAATTTATCAAGGTTAATCAGTGATTACAACTTTAATAATTCCATTAAACCACATACACGTTATAGACTGATCAACTTCCCATGCGCTCATTGTTAGATCAAATTACGGATTCACGCGCCTATTGGATCCTTTAGATACGTGAAAAAGTTAGCAGGATGAAAAGGGGAGAATTAAAAATGTATTATACCCTCATTAAACATGATTATGCACTGAGCTTAGTTCTAATAATACCTTTTAATTAATCATCCGACCGAAAACTTGGCGTAATTAACCTTCGGGTGCTTTGGGAAAGAACCGTCGTTCGATATGGGCGGGATCGAGCGCTACCATCGGATAAACTAGAGACGTGCGCCTTATATCCCAAGAGGGAAAATTAATATGCACTTTAGACCCTTGCTAATTATGATTAGCTCCGCTTTAATCATGCTTTAACCTTGGTTTCCATTCGATGATTAACTTTTGTTAACACCCGATCATTTCGGTGAGTGCGCTACTGTTAGATTTGATGAGGATCGAGCACCGTCGTCAATATCTGGGAGATGGAAACCATTTATCTGTCGCCTAGACTGGTGTTTTAATGATCGATCAAATTCCTGCGCGCGCTATCGAAGAATAAACTGAGGATTGAATGCGACTGTTGATATCTCTTGATCTGCAAAATTATTAACTAAATGGGTGCATATTCTTAACTTTAAAACCTTTTTACATAATCGTTGATTACCAAAAGGGGGAAATGATTAGCAACTTATTAAGATCCTTATTTAATCACGCTTATCAGAAGCCAACGCCATTTAATTAAGAATTAATTATCGAACGCTTAAAGGCTTATGTCATAATTTTTTCCTTATGCCTTGGTAATATTTTAAAAGTGGTGATTAATGAAGGGGAAATATAAGCAATGTATTAAGACCCTCATTAATCATGCTTATCGAAAGCTAATGAAGTTTAATTAAATTTTAATATTTGAGTGCTTAACCTTCCAATGCTAATGATGGTTAGTCTGAGTGGGGCGCGACCGTCAGATATTATCAAGATGAAGTGCAACCGCTCAGATCTAGGGAGGTACACGCCTTTTAATTATCGGATTTAATAAGGTGGATGACCTTAAACTTGTGTTTAATCAATTGATTATTAATATTAAGCTCATATTTACCCTTTAATAAAGTTGTTAGTTAACCGTGGTTACCCTTAGTGAACGCGCATCCATCAGATCAAGATGGAGTGAGGGTTGCCTTTGGATGCTTTGAACGTGCTCGTTGTTTTATTATGGGGGTGCATGACCCTTGGCTAATTTAGGCTAAACTTAGGTTATGACCATTGTTGACTTTAGCTTTTAAGGATTGAACAAATTAGAGGGCGTGCTTCCATTGGATTAAACATGGATTGGGCGCTGCCGTCTAGATCTTCAAATTTGCACAATTTTTAACCAAAGGGGGAGCATGACCCTTACTTTGGACTTAATTAATTTGATTGCATCGAACCTTATGTTATAATATTATTTACCATGTAATATTATTGACTCGTTTGATTTAACCTCCGGGTTGATTATGAAATTGCATTCGTACAGATCTTGTGGGAGCACACACATCCATCCATATTGGAGGAGTTGCTCGACTTTTACCACAAAGGGGGCACATACCCTCAATTGGACTTTTGATTTCTTAATATAAACCTCAAGATTATTCCTTATCACTTAGGACCTACTGTTTTGATTTATTTTCTTTTAAGGACCAAAGGACTTAGGGGGATTTTTTATATGAACATTTGATCACCTATATTTTATAAGCTCTTTGATTATCGAATAAGGTCAACGGTCACTTTCTTAACAATTAGTGGGTATTTTAAATCAATGATTAAGGTTATGGCTTTAATTTTGATTCAGGTGAATGTTTTAAAATGGCTCGTAAGGGTCAAAAATTAAAAACCAATTTTTTAGAAGCGAATGCAATAGAGACCAACAAATTTGGGCGAAGGATTTGAAAATCAAAACTTTAAATTTAGGGGTATCTGATGTTGAGTCAGTTTTGGCTCCAACATAGGCTTTGACTAGGACAATGTGTTGAAAACCTGAGGCACTTGAGAATCCAAAATCTCTTGGTTTTATTGCAAGAATTGGACAAAATCATAAACCATCAAACCTGATTAGAAAATTAAAACATAAAAATTTCAAACAAAAAAGATACGATAAAGTAACAATAAACATGATATCAAAGCAATAGAGTACCCAAAAATTGTTATTTTCCTCAATCAATTTGGATCAAAGGATCAAAATTTTAAGATCAAATGATATTTTAAAAATATTGTTATGATTGTTCAGCAAAGTCCTAGGATATGATTATACATAATGCATAAAATTCGATTGTTCCATCGTGCCTTGGCCTAAGTGTGTGGTAGTGCATTCATTCTTGATTCTTGGGTCTTATAGAACTTCATCATGTTTTGGAAAATGGTCAAGCCTAATAAGTAATTTCACTCCTTAAGATTTTCACCATTTGTAGGGCTCCACTACTAGTCAGGCGTCTATAGCCCCGATGGAGATACAACTGATCCCATCTGGTTTTAATCTACTGTCAGTCAAGTGTCTATAGCCTCTGTAGAGGTTTTCCAAGATATCTTAGACATTAACTCAATCTGCCTTCTTTTAATTTTCTTTCTCTTTATGAGAAACATTTTGATATAAGCAAATTGTGCAATGAGTGTGCCTGAGTTGATGATTAGTTTTTGGCTAAAGAATGAGTGTAATAATTTTTAACTCAACCATATTACCAAAGATAACTCCGTCCCTTGGACCTTGAAATTACTTTTAATAGTATTTGTAAAGTGAGGCTTTGTCAATATGGATCGGCAACTCTGATTTTAATCTGTTTTGTTTCATACCATATGATAGTTGCATGAACATTCAAATTTGAAAATTGTAAGCATCATCAACCTCTAAAATAGATTTTATCTTCTCTCATTTGTATTTAAAGAAATAAACAATAAAGAATACTCATCATCCTGTGATAATCATGAAAAACAACACAACAAAAATCACACAAAGCAAAATAGAACAAAATAGCAAAAAGGAAATTACTTTACTGACAAAACAACACAACACTCTGATAGAAATATCACTCTGTTTTTGGATTTTGTTTTTTTTCTTCTTATTTATTTATTTATTCTTTTTTATCTGGGTTATTTACTCCCTGTTAGCCCCATAGCAGGAGTTGTAGACCTTGAGATGCAGACCATTTATAGGAATTTTCTTTAACTCTCCTTCTAAGGTTTGCAACCTGTAAGTATTTTGACCAACAACTTGTGTTATTTGGTAAGGACCAAGCCACTTGGGTTCAAGCTTTTCTTTCTCACCATGCTTATCATTTTTAGGATCTTGGTAGATTATTATATCTACTTCAATGAATGGAGTACCTTTTGCTTTCTTGTTAAACGATTTTACAGTTTTTTGAGTTTGTTCAATTATTTTTTTTAGGGTTTGTCTTATTTGTTCTTGTCACAAGACAATTTGGTCTAACCTTCTCTACAAGATATTAGGGTTTTCATGATCTTGTAACTGTAGCACCCTAAAAATGGTGCAGTTAAAATTATAATAATTACATTCACCTTAGTAAATAATTTAAAAATCAAATTTAACCTCCCAAACCGCCAGTTAACCGTCGGGTATTCCGTTTCCCCCTTTTTACGTGCCAATTTTAGAGGTTGTTTTGACCGTTTGACGATATCGTCACCGATCAGACGATATCGCCCCAGATTTGATGATTTCGTCTGGACTAGGATGTCCAGATGATCTTGTCACAAAAATGAATTTGCATAGTTGGAATCTGTTCCAACGGGTCTCCAATATGGGCAAAAGCGTGTCTGCGCCGTTGGGACCCTCCCCGTTGGAGATCTCCCAAATTGGGATGATCTCCAACCTCCCAACAACTCCCCCTAAGCCTATTTAACTTCTAGGATTTTCCCTCCCCAACCCCTAGCTGAATTTATCTACAAACTGATTCCCTCTGCGTCAACACATCCTAATTTTGCTTTTGCACTAGTCCCATAGCCATTTTGTTGTAGGTACATCACTGGTTTTCAGTCGGAGCCAGCACCCATCGTCGCCGACGAACCTGTTCAAATCGGAGGCGATCCTGTCGAATTCGAGGTGATTTCGTACTGATGCGAGACGATCTCGACTGCAGTCTACATCGAGGCAATCAGTGCCTAAAGTTTGCTCTTCTTAACTCTTTCTCCGTCTTTTTATTCTACAAATTAGACTATTTATTTAGTGTTTATGCTATTTTGCATTTGGTGTTCACCCATTTAGCTTAGAATGCATGTTAAGTTCATGATTTGCCATTAAAGTATAGTAATTTGCATTAATTTATGTTTTTAAATATTTTTCAGTATTCATATTGCTATTTGGTGTAATTTGCCTCTGTTAGCATAATAGAATTTCTTGTATTTTGCATCTGTTTTCTGTCTTGCAGGTCTCTGACGAATTCGTCTGACGAATTCATCAGATCTCGGATGAATCTGTCAGTCTCAGACGATTCTGTCAAATTGCAGACGATCCTGTTAGATTGCAGGCGATTCTGTAGAATTCCCGACGATCCAGACTGCTTCAAACGTCAGAATCTTCTTTAGACATCCGGATCAGGTATTTTTCATTGGCATTCTATAAAATTATCTGTTTTCTACTTTCAAATTTGTCTGCTGTATTCATGGAACTTGCATTTTCATATAGTTTAATTTAGTTTCATTCGGACAAACCTAGGATGAATGTTTAAGGTTAAAACGGACTCATTAAACACATTCCAAAAACCTAGGCGTGGAAACTGCCATTAAATGTTTCCTGGTGAACCCACCATCCGTCGAAAAATCACCAAAATACACCTCCCTTGAGAGGCGGGACCTTCACAAAGTCCTCTCGTCCGAGGTACCGCATCATCCTTTTCCCATCCTCCTTCTGGGCGCGGATCCTATAGCCTGAAGGTAGGGATGCGAAAAATTTGGAGCAATGCATTTTGGTGAACCCGACGTGAATGCATCATAACCTTTTGAAAACAAAAACAAAAACAAAAACAAAAACAAAAAAATTAGAACAACTAAAACTTAGATGCATTTTAAACATTTAAGATTTAAAGTCATGTTTAGATGGTAGCTCCTAAAAAGAGGTTAGCAGTTACTATCAACGTAGAAAATCAATTGGCAGCTATAGAAGTTAATTATGTCCTTAGTATCCCTGAAACAAGTAGAACTCAATCCTTGTGGAATGAACTTGATAGGAGACTTAGTATCATTTCATCTAGGTCCACACAACTTAAACAGATTAAGAGGCTAGTCTTGGATAGAATCCTGGATCCTCATCAAATAGTTTTTTATCATGAACTTCAGAGAGCCTGCCATAGATGGTTAGCTTATAGGAAAGCCCTTGTATCTTCAAAATTCTTAGCTTTCGAGGAATATCTCAATGATAGAATTGTGGTACTCCCATTTTTAGATCATATAGGTTCCTTAGAAACCGATCTTATGATTAGAAGAAGATGGAACAAAACTCCTAGAGCTATGTGGTATCGTGAATATTGTCGTGAGAATTATTATTATAAACCAAAATCTGAAATATTTGGTATTACCATAGCCCTTTTTATCAAATTCTTAAAAGAAAACTTTCAATTTGAAGAAGAACATTTCATGACCCCTGAAGAACTAGAGCCTATTAATGATGTTTATAAATTGTTCTTAGAAGACTAGTTCATTTACTTTCAGTCTTGTTATTGCGTGCATTTATTGTTTCATTTCTTTGTCTTTATTGTATTATTTCAAAAAAATTAAAGAAAAACTAAAAAAATCAAAAAACTTAGCAAAAACCTAAACATTTCAATTTCAAATATTATAGTAGGTATATAATAAATATATACCTTTTAATTTGTTGCATATATATATAAATATATATATTTGCTGAAATCAAAACTTAGAACCATGCCTAAACTTAGGAATGGTAAAGAAACTCTAGGAGAAGGAGAAGATTGGTTACAAGATACAACTGAAAACCCAAATGTCCTTCTTGGAGATACAAATCCAGAAGGAGAAACTCTAGGTCAATCAGATGAAGACTTAGGGGAAGATAAAGAACAAGAAGCAAATGTTAAAGAGGATGGATCCTCATCCCCTAGAATAGCTCCAAATGGAAATATTGCCTTTGACAATGCAGAGCATTTCAAGAGATTTCTCATGGAAAACATTGATGACCTTAATGTGGCCATTCGCCTTGATAAAGGGCAAATTAGTAAAACTCAAGCAACCATGGAATATATGTGCAATATGCAGACTAATCCCTTGTCTTTCATTGATCAAGAAAGTGACAAGGGTGGACCATCCAATGCGGATATGGTCACTATAGCCCAAAGCATGTCAAAACAACAGGTTACCCAACCTCCTAAGGAACCTGTTATTCAACCTAAAATCACTCCCACACAAAAGAAAATTCCCTTCACTACTTTGTTTCGCCAAACTATTGAGCAAAATGCTTTAAATAAATAGAAACCTAAAACTAAGCCAAATACAAACTTTCAACAATCTGGAATACAACATAATACAAACTCCCTCCATAATACTTTTCCTACCAATAATTTACACAACAATAACATGGCATCTAATCTGCATGTTCCTCCATCATATGCCCATAACACTTATGTCAATGCCCTACCAAACCAATATGGGGGGCAAACTAGTAATCTGGAAGCCATGGTGAAACGATTAGCTTCATGTATGGACCAGATAGATCCCTACCGTCCCTCGTATAATTATCGAGAGATCTGTAGTCAACCTTTGGATCCCATAGTGGTAGCTCAACCATACCCTAAACATTTTCCCATGCCCGTCCTGCCTATATATTAAAGGAACCGAAGATCCCATAGAACATCTTCGCATGTTTAGGATAGCATGTCACGACATATCGCATGATGACTTGCTATTACTAAAAATGTTCCCCAAAAGTTTAGGTGGAATGGCATTAGAGTGGTACTATCAATTGCCCACTCATTCTTTGAGAAACTTTGAAGAAACAGCTGAATCATTTGTCCATCAATTTAGTGCCTACATCGAGAGGCATGTAACTATTAAAGACCTATACAATTTAAAACAAGATAAAGATGAATGCTTTGCTGATTTCTTAGCTAGATGGAGACAATTGACAGGAAAACTGCACTTTGTGCTACCCTATAGGGAAATGTTAGACATTTTCATCAACAATTTACAAGAACAACTCTCTTATGAGCTATCAACAACTACTTTGACTACCTTCGATCAAGCTATAGATTTAGCTCGGAGAGTAGAAGATGCCCTCATTAGGAGAGGCCAACTTAGGAAGAAGGATGATGAGAAAACATCTAGAAATCAATATAAAAACAAACAGGTTGTCGGTGATGGAGTCACTCACAGCAGAAATGTTGCTAATGTCAATGCAACAAAGACAACAGAAAAATTCATATTGAAACCTCTTGATAAGCCTCCTCGAGAATTCACTAGATTAAACCAACCCTTATCAACTATTTTACCTCAATTTCTCGAAAGAGGTTTAATCCAACTGCCAGCTATCCAGGAGCCTGACCCAAGTATACCCGGATATAGAGATGATTTGCATTGTGAGTTTCATAGAGGACCTGGACATTCTACCAACGCTTGTAAAAGATTGAAACATAAAATACAATATTTGATTGACAATAATGAAATGGAAGTGCAAGCCTTCCAACCCAAACAAAACCCTCCTAATAATACTCAAAAGACTGTTCCCCAAAATCAAAATCAGAATGCCAATCAGACTTTAGACATATTTCAACACCCTTTACCAAGACATGGTAAAGAGGTAGCTAATCAAATCGAACATCATAATGTTCCCCCTCCTACCCGATATGTAGGAACCATTAGCGGACAATTACCTGTTCAGGATTCTCAAATATTTGACACAACCTTATCCCTAGTTACAACCAGGCCCTTACATAATTTTCAAACTTCTGATTCTAGTGATATAGAGTCAGATAGTGAAAGTGAAGTAGACACTATTCAATCGAATAGTTCTGAAAACGAATCAGATCCTATTCAACCTGTCACAGATGCTAATGTTAATGTTCCAGAAGAACCATTTCTCAGAAGAGTCACTACTCGACCTTCTTCTAATGTAGTCCTTCCCTATGAACAAGCCATAAATTCTCAACCGAGACCGTTTCAACGTCGTCACTATAACATTGTAGGTACCATCGGAGTCGTCACCCGACAACAAGCTCAAAATTCCCAACAAGAACCAAACCAGAACGATGGATCAGCTCCATTCGTTCTAAAAAATCCCAATAAAGGGAATCATACTTCTAATGCTCAACCTAAACCCCCTTATAGTATTAACGAGCAATTGTCCAATACCACGGCCAGAATTTCCCTTTTAGATTTATTACGATCCTCTCCCACCCATAGGGATGAGTTGATGCTTACACTGAGCCAAATGATGGTACCTCAAAACATTCAACCTGAAGCTATGGCCAATACTATCATCACTCGAGAGATTGATTGTATTGATTTCGGGATAAAGATATCCCACAACACAGTTTACACAAGGATAATCCCTTGTATATTACTGCTTTAATTGGAGATGTGGCTGTCAAACGAGTCTTGATTGATAATGGCTCATCTCTAAACATTTGCACCTTTGACTTCTACCAACGATTTGGTTTTAGAAGTGATGAAATGAAGAAAAATGATATTATTATTAAAGCTTTTAATGACGAAACACAAGAAACGTGTGGAGTTATCACCCTCCCATTGCAAGTTGGTCCTAGAACCCTAGAAACAACCGTGTTTATTGTACATTGCCCAGCATCGTACAATATACTTTTGGGTCGCCCTTGGATCAACGCCATGCGAGCGATCCCATCAACTTTACACCAATGTGTTAAATTTGAGTTTAAAAATCAGTTGGTCACTATTCACGGTGACCCTAGACCTTTTGATATGTGTGCTTTGGCGAGAACCGGTTGGAGTACAATTTTGCCCGACTCTGTCATCCACACATCCTAGTTCTTCTTTTTCATCTAAAACTGTGAAACATAAACCCATAACTTCATCGAGTTCCCCTTCATTAACTTCATCCTCCTATATAGATCAACAACCCTCTAAACAAATTACTTTAGAACCTCAAAAAGATTTCAAATCTACAACCAATTCTTCAACTACTACCCCTACAAATTCAAAACCTCTAGACACATCTATCATCCCTTCCACATCTCAAGACATAGGTAATAAACCTTCTACATCTTATGCCCTTTCTGATGAACTATTACCAGATTTATCTACAACCTTAATATCAGAAAAAATGAATGCTTTCATGCAAGATTCAAACCTTTTAAATAATTTGCTGCCATCTCCTCATACTTTGGGCCTCCCACAACCTATGGGAAGTACTTACCAAGTCGGGAGTTGTGCCTTCATTTATAAAGGATATGACTAGGGAAGAATCCCTCGGAATATCAAAACTCACCATGAGGGGTACGCTCGGTGCTATTTTACCAATGATTATATTAAAGCTAAACCCATGATGCTTAAAATGGGATATGAAGGGAAAGGCTTAGGACCTTTCCAAAATGGCATGAAAGAACCTTTCGAGGTAGAACCGTGGCCTGCCTTGTGGTGTGGGCCTATTTCCTAGTAAGGGTCAACCCTTTCCTTTTGGAGAGGATGATCACCTCATATCCTATCAAGATTATTTGGATAGACATGTTGATTTGCCTCTCCAAAATCAATCATTTTCATGCGACATGCTATCCATAGCATACCCCGAAATGATTGCTGACCCCGATGAGGAGTTGGAAGGAGATATCTTCCATGATGTCTCTGTTGAAGAGATGTTACATAATGGGTTTTATTTTGATGGTTCTATACCAACTATAGCCCAACTTGAGGCCACTGATCCTCAGAATGAATTATCTAAATTAACCTTACAAGAATTACAAGAATTGGGCGTTTCACCCGCCCCACCTAATTTTGAAAGAGATCTACACATGGAGGTAGAAAATGTCATTAAAATTAATATTGGAACTGAGGACAATCCTCACATAATCAATATTGGATCAGAATTAAGCCCAGACAAACAAGAGCAATACATTACATTCCTTAAAGAGTATGAATATGTCTTCGCTTGGACATTCGAAGATATGCCAGGTCTAGACCCTTTCGTAGTCATGCATCATCTAGTGATCCATCCGGATGCTAAACCGGTTAAACAAAAACTTAGAAAAATGCATCCCAAAGTGGCTCTGCTAGTCAAAGGGGAGTTAGAAAAACTCCTGAATGTTATCTTTATACGAGCTATTGATTATGCTGAATGGATCTCAAACGTAGTTCCAGTCACCAAGAAAGAAACTACCAAAGTTAGGGTTTGCACTGATTTTAGAGATATCAACGTTGCGTGCCCTAAAGATGACTTTCCTCTTCCAAAGTGGGATGATGTCCTTAATGGACGGATTCTCCGGTTATAATCAAATTCGGATAGCTCCTGAAGACCAGGCTAAAACAACCTTTATTACCCCCTAGGGTACCTTTTTCTGGAAAGTGATGCCATTTGGCTTAAAGAACGCAGGTGCAACTTATCAACGAGCTATGACCTACATTTTTCATGATATGATGCATGATATCCTACATGATTATGTAGATGATATTATAGCTCGCTCTCTTATTGAAAATAATCATTTAGATGATTTGCGAAAAGTTTTTAATCGATTACGAGAATATCTCATTCGATTAAATCCAGCAAAATGTATATTCGGAGTTAAGTCCGAAAAACTATTGGGGGTTTTAGTTTCTTTACGTGGTATTGAAATTGACCCCCTCAAAATTGCGGCTATCACTGATATGCCCGCACCTACTAATATATCTGAATTACGAAGCTTACAAGGTAAACTTCAAGCTATCCGTCGCTTCATTGATAAGCTGGCGGACAAAACTGGTCCCTTTCTCAAACTTCTTAAGAAGGATGTCCCTTTCAATTGGGACACAGAATGTAGAGAAGCTTTTGAACTTCTCAAACAATACCTCCTTAATCCCCGGTGCTTTCATCGCCTAAATCCGATCGCCCATTTCTCCTCTATATTTTTGCTTTAGATTCTGCCTTAGGAGCTATGTTAGCTCAACTCGATGATGAAAAACGAGAACGTGCTAATTATTATATTAGCCGAACCTTCATCAGTTATGAAACCCGCTATACAGCGTTAGAGAAGCTATGTCTAGCAGTCGTTTTTGCTACGCAAAAATTACGACATTATATGCTTAGTCAAAAAACGTATGTCATTGCCAAATATGATCCCTTAAGATATCTCATGAGTCGACCTTATTTATCGGGTCACACACCCAAGTGGGTTCTTGCTCTAAGCGAGTTTGATCTCACATTCATAGGACAGAAGTCTGTTAAGGGTCAAATCATAGCAGATCAATTAGCTGATGCACCCTTAGAGTCTACTCATCCCCTCATTATCGAGTTTCCTGATGAATGCCTTCAATTAGAGGCAGACCTTGTTGAACAATGGTCCTTATACTTTGATGGAGCCCGATGCATGAGTGGGGCTGGTGCGGGTATTATTTTAATATCTCCGCAAAAACATCTTATTCCTCTATCCTTCAAGCTGACCTTTGCTTGCACCAACAATACTGCTGAGTATGAAGCTCTAATCCTTGGATTACGAGATGCTTTAGTGCTAAAAATTAAAAACCTCTTAGTTTTTGGGGATTCCCAATTGGTTATAAACCAAATTAATGAAGTTTATCAGACCAAAGATGATAAACTTCACCCATATAAGGCCTATGTTTTACAACTAATGTCCTTGTTTGATCAAGTTACCTTGGAAGCCATTCCTCGAACTAGCAACCGTGCGGTGACGCTATGGCCGCTGTTGCATCTCTCCTGCCCTTGGAGTTAGATGACGAATATGCGACTATCATTATTCGTCGACTCCGGGAACCCGCTTCAAATAAGTCATGCTTAGAGCCTTTGGATGTGTTTCTAATCAATGAAACTACTCCTGAACCTTGGTATACAGACATATATGATTTCCTCCAAAATGGGACTTTCCCTGCCAATTCTAATAGAAACCAGCGTCGGTTATTACGTCGACGAGCAAGTCGATTCGTCATAATTGGCAATACTTTATATAGGAGATCTTTTGAAGGTATCCTATTAAGATGTTTAAATTTAGAAGAGTCTAAATCAGCCTTGAGTGAAGCCCACGATGGATCTTGTGGAGGACACTTTAGTGGTAGTGCCATTGCTAAAAAGCTCCTTCGGATAGGATACTTTTGGCCTACCATGGAAACGGATGCACATGCGTATGTGCGCCATTGCGACAAGTGTCAAAAACATGCTGACCTTGTCCATGCGCCTACATAAGAGTTGCAGGCTATTTCATCTCCTTGGCCCTTTTCTAAATGGGGCTTGGATATTATTGGCAAAATCAATCCTGTGTCATCTGATGGACACAAGTTCATCATAACTGCCACTGAGTATTTCACGAAGTGGGTTGAAGCTATGCCTTTAGCTTCCTGCCTGGCACACAAGTTTCTAAATTTATTTTTAATCAAATTATTTGCAGGTTCGGAATTCCTGCCAACCTCATCTCTGACAATGGAACTCCTTTAAAAAATAAAGATGTTAAAAAATTATGTCAAAAATATAAGATTCAACATCGCTGGTCCACCCCCTATTATCCTCAGGGTAATGGCCAAGCAGAAGCATCTAACAAAACTTTAATCAAAATTCTCAAAATATTAGTCAATAAAGCGGCCGTGATCGGCATATTCAATTATATCCGACCTTGTGGGCTTATCGAACTAGTGTTCGAACCCCCACGGGCACTTCACCATTTGTTTTGGTATATGGTGCTGAAGCGGTTTTCCATTTGAATTGGAAGTTCCTTCTTTGGCTCTGCTACTTCAAGATACTGAAGTAGGAGATGAATATCGTCTTTGGCAGACTCAGTCAGCTGGAACTCCTTGATGAAAAACGATGCTTTGGAGCATCTCCGTGCTTACCAAAACAAGCTTAAAAGATCATATGCTAAGAGAGTTCGTCATCGATCCTTTGAGATCGGTGACCTTGTTTTAAAAGAAAATAAAAAAAATACAAACGCAACTAAAGAACTTAAAGGTAAATTTGAGCCCAACTGGCTCGGACCATACATCATTACTGCTAAATTTGAATCAGGAGCATATAAATTATCTACCTTATATGGTAAAGAACTTAAAGAACCCATGAATATTTTGCATCTCAAACGTTACTATGCATAAATTTGGTACCATGTATATATTTGTTCAAAATTACTATCTTGTATTTCTTTCAATTTATTCAAAAACACCCAAAAACATTCATAAATCTCCAAAAATCTTCAAAAACTATCTATTGCATTTATTTAAAGCACTTGTTAAATTGTTTGCTCAAAAACTAAAATCAAAATAAAAATCTACAAACAGCTATATGCTTGACTCTTTCGAAACCAAAACAATATACAGAAGAAAGAGAGACTCAACATTCTCAAAACTTCTCAAAAGAGTTTATATATATTTTCTTACAATTATTGCAGTTATATGTTTCAACTTATTTTGGATAAATTAGCATTTATTTGGCATCCCTCACTAGCACACTCACAACAATAAATATCTTGATTTTATCTGGTATGATTACTAGCCTCTCTTATATCAAAGTCCACAAAAGTCAATTAAATAAAGTTTGAGCACAGAGAATTGATCTTGTTATTTACTTAAACCAAGCACATCTTTTCACAATAAAATGATTATATTTGTAATTTCCATGTTTTGCTACATAGTAGAATTGATTTCTTGAGCGAAAAGTTTCCCCTGCTATCTTATCATGCACATGGTCTAGAATCTTTGAGAATTGGCAAAAGGACAAGTTCACCCCTACCCAAAATAAAAATCCCTTGCTCTACAGCCAATCCGAGCAAGTATCCCCAGAACAAAAAGAAAAAGAAAAATAAAAGTTCAAGAAAGATAAAAGAGAAAAGAAAAATGTTCTTTTATATCATTATAGCAATGTTCCAAGCATTATCGAGCAAAATAAATACAAAAGAAAAATATGCAAAGGTCAAAAGAAAGCAAGAAAGCAATAAAATCTCTTTCCCTACCCTTTGAAAAGAAAAGAAGGGTTGATGAGCTTGAATCCCTGGAATTCTCAATTATTCGAAAACTGTGAGGCAAGCCCCATAACAGGTGGTTTGTGCCCAACCTGCTTGGCCTTGGGTAACTCTTAGCGTGGCGATATTTCTGTCACATTAGCGACCTTCTTTTGTACATACCTATGTCTGCTTATGGATTAGCTAGCTCTTGATAATCCGATCTACATAGTGGTCTAATATGGTTATATGCATCTACATCATGGTTAATGAACACTTATTTGGTTTCTTCAAATCACTTGTATCATAGTATCTTGCTCAAATCTGGTAAATGAACAATGCACTTGCACACACATTTGTATTTGAGAGATTTTGTCTATCATTAGGATAAATCAAGATCGGAAATGAATTCACATATGCACATGGGATTCCTTATAAATCTAACTTTT